>JALJEE010000735.1:0-181368 GCA_023231475.1 Seison nebaliae
CGAAATAATTAAATTAGTGCACATATTTGGGCACAGACGCCCTTACAAATAACATATTCTTTCATGAAAAATAATGCCGCATTTTTTGGTGCTTTTTTTATTTTGATTGGTGAGTGACACGTGGATGATGTTCCCTTGTTAGAGAGTTATTTATTGTTAGACGGATTTTCTATAAAGCTAAATATCATAGACAAAATTTCGTCTTTTAACAATGTATAATCGATATACGAGTTCCATCCAATGAAATAGGAGAAATAGTGGTGAAAGACTGGGTACTCACGGAGGTAGAAGAAGAGAAATTAATAATTCGAAGTTTCATTCCTTGGAGAAGTCCCTTTTTAACCAGGCTTTGTCCTGGAGATGGTTATAATTGGAATATATAATTGAAGATGCTTTAATCGAGGTTTAAGATTATTAGGCTATATTTACTTAATATTGTTAGACAAAGAGGTATACAGATATATAAATCCATAAAGAAAACCAGAAAAGGAACTATTCGTTTAAAGATCGAGCTGATGAGAATTTTGATGAAGAAAGCGTAGACGATGATGAATTAGCCGGAAGTGAAGATAACGATTATTGGGAGGAAGACGATGATGATAACTGTATAACAGACGATGTTCATTTAGGATTGAGTAATTAATTTAGGTTTTTTTTACGGTGATTAAAGACAAATAAGAATTACATTGCACGAAATTTTTTTTAATGAATTAAGATAAAGTTTTTCGAATCGTGGAAAGGTTCTTCCACGACATATTTGTCACTGAACAATGGACAGAGTTTTGCACTTTTTTCGTTTAAGATTGATTGATGTCGTAATATAATTCGAACTATAAGCCTCTCTGGCATAACACTAAAGCCTATTCATTTGTTTTTAAACTCTACAGCACTCATGACAAACAGACTTACTTATTGAAGTTTTTGAATAATCTTTCTTACAATTCTTGTTAGCATCAAAATAATTTTATAACTAATTATGTTTTTTAAGTAAAAAAATAATGAATACGTTTACTAATTTAATAATATGGAATTATATGAAAATAATTAAGAAAATGGAGCTACAGATTGAAATTTTGAATGCTCATTAATTATTATTCAAGATGGATTGTTCTACGAGATTTTTGAAAGATATTCACGTGCGTATAGTCAAAAATTGAATCAAACGAAGATGGGAAGAAAGAATGCCAGGATACGAAATGATAAGAAAGGTAGAAAAGATTTAGTAGTAAAATCTTGTAAATTGGGTGTCCATAAGTCATGGAGGAAAGGTGAGAGTTGTATATCTAATCCTACAAAAAAGAAATTTAGAGATGAGGCTAATAAGAAATTCTTTCTGCATACAGAATCCTTACCACACATCAAATTAACAGAAGATAATCTTAATAAATTTAATGAGGATACTGATGGCACATCAAGATTGGTTGATGATGATGATATGCGATCGGTGTCGTCTTTCCAATCGTGGGCGAGTAGTTGGACGAATTGTACAACGGCTCAATTTAATAATGTTTTTCGAGTTTGGCACAAGAATTCTTCACTCCAAAAAATCATTCTTTCACTACTCTCAACGTTCAATGAAATTTATGAGAAGGAGTATGGAAAGAATGAAGATATGGATTTAGACGATGAAAAAATTGGTAAACGAAAAGATATTTATTATTTTTGTATCATTTTCAATCATATCGATTATTTGTTGAATGAAATATCAGAAGTAAACAGGAAGAATAAAAGAACTAATTCTACATGTGAAATTGAAGAAAAAATGGAAGATGGTGGTGAGATTGTCGACGAGCAACAACTCCATTTCGATATTGGAGATCATAAAAGACGAATTATCGAAATCAATAGTCATATGACGGGATGTCTATATTTGCTGAAAGAGTTGATACGTTTCATCGAACCGAAAATCATCTCTTATCAATACGAAAGATTGATGCCGATATTGAAGAAGATTCTCATACAATTTTCAAATAATTTTGATGAGAAAATTTCGAATGATCAACAAGTGTTAATATCATCAACACTTCTCATCTCAACGTGGATGATGAAGAAGAAGAATCACCATACTCCCTGTCTCAATCAGGAATATGATAAAGAATTTTTGAGGATACTCCTCAAATTTATTTATCATCCACTCGATCATATTCGACGGAATTTATATCGATCAATTCAACGCTTGTTAAATGGAGAGAATGAAGTTTTATCCAAATTTACAATTCTGATTCTTATCGACGATTTTGATATTTTGATCAAAGAAGAAGAGAAAAAAACTTTGAAAAATTTGAGTCAATTATTATTTTTTATAAAGAAAATTATTTCGATAATTAATAATTCTGATCAATCAATATTATGTGAGAAGATTATCATACGATTATTACTTTGTTCAATTGTGGGATTAAAAATGGATTGCTTGAAAATTCTCTTGGAAATTACGAGACGTAGTCACAAAAAATCATTCGATGATGAAAATAAAAGAATTGGTGTTCATCGATCATTAATTATTAATATTCTCCAATTGACAATGACATTGATTGAGAAGAATAATCAACAAAATAATAATGATGATACAATTCTTTTATATTTCTGTATTGTCATGCATTCGATGAAACGTTTAGCAGAGATTCATATTTTAGATCCGTTATCAGAAGATTGTCTGAGAATTTTATTGAAGAATTATCAGAAATCAATATCGATCATTTTCCAATCGATTAAACGGATTGGAAAGAATTTACATATAATCCTCAACGGAATACTTCTTCATGTATTCCATCCCATAAATCAATCGAACATTTCCATCAACCCAATTATCGAACAGCATTTGAAGGAGATTGGAGAACAATTAAATATTTTCAATCCGATTGAAAATGATGGAATAATTATTCATTTTATTGGTAACTATATCAGTTTATTCAACAAACAACAACTCGATCAATTTGCGAATTATTTAGACATGATCATTCGGAAAATAATTCTACTTTGTTGTATGTGTGAATCGAAAAAAACTGGAGAATTTAAAACGGCTGAGAAGGAAAAGAAGAAATTCGTTTCTGCTCAACAACTCTCTAAATTCTGCGAATATGCATTAATGCGATGTATAAGGAATCATTCACCTTCCATAATAATTAGTCGATTAAAGGAATTTTTGCCATATGTTCAAATTGGTGGAAATGACGATGGAACTATTTCTCTGGAAACAAAACCGTTTATTGGACAAACAATGAAAAATGAATTTTCATGTGAAAAAATGAAATTTTCTTGGCTACTCCCACTAATTCGAGTGGCATATGAAAGACAAATTAAAATGTTGAAAGTTCACGAAGGCCAAATGGAATTCTCTCAATTTTTCAATATTTGGGAAGTGATCATCGAAAAATATTCAACAATTCAATCTCAATTGAAAATGGAGAATGATATTGAAGTTTTCACTATTCTTCAAACATTAAAATTACAAATTTGGGATCTGTTTCAATTCTATTGTAAATTTGGAATGATAAAAAATGAATTTGTTGATGAATATCGTAAACATTTAACCGATATCGGCAAATATCTTTCAGACGAGAATTTAGACGAAGAAATTCTCATAAGAATCGTTAGAGGATTAAAATGTTTATTATTAGAGAAGAATAATGGGGAAGTGACGAAATTATTTTCAAATAAATTGGCAATAAAATTTCTGCAAGTTCTTATGAATCTTTTCATCGATTCGAATCATAAGAATTATTTTAATTTATTTCGTGATACGATAATTCTTTTATTGTGCAAATTTGATGAATGGAATTCGAAGGATATGTCATCGATCACCACCAAATTATTAGATAGTTTCAAGAACGGAATTTCTGCGAAAGATGGAATTAATGAAAATACTTGGAATATTGTCGACATGTTTTCTTTTCTTTTGCCTCGATTATCAAATGGTGATGTTACGGAAGTCTTAACTTTCTTCCACGAGATGATGATGAAAGAGAATATGAAAAATCAAAAGAAAATTATGAGATTTCTTCCTCGTCGTTTATTTCGATTATTATTCGAACATCTTTCTGATGAAAATCGATTAATATCCATCAATACTGATGAAGATAAAAATGATAAATCGGAAATGAATAGTGATGATGATGATGATGATGATGATAATGATATGAATATAATAAATTTATTAAAATATTCAAAAATCGAATCGATCAAATTGAAGACATATTCCGATAATCCTCATCCATTACCAGATGTTTATCGGATATATATCGATAGTATTCCATTATTGCAAAATGCTTTCACTTCAACCAATATTTATCGATTGAAATTTCTCAATATTCTTATTCGATATATTCCAACTGTCATATCTCAATCTAAAAATGAGATTGAGATAAAAAATAATTTTCGCCAATTCATTTCTTTGGTTCATGGAGAGATTTTGGTGATGTTGAATTGTCCCAATAGTTCTGGCGTTTTTTTGGCTTATCGCACCATCATTGAGATGACGAAAACCATTTTCAAATCGAATTTATATGATGAATCGGATCATACGAATTTAGGTGAACAAGTCATCAATTATTTGAAAAGATTCATTTTCGTTAATTGTTTAACGATGGAATCATCTCCTCTTTTAACACAAACATCCATTCTAGCGTTGACGAGAGTGATTTATGAATATCGATTAGATTTTTTTGAAAATGAAAAAAACTTTTTAAAAGACAATTGTTTTCCGATAATTCTGTTGATGTTAAACAACATGAATAGAGATATCGCTACACCAAGTATTTATTGTTTACGAGTGATATTGATGGAAATTTTGGAAATGAAGAAAACGAAAAATTTACCGAAATTTTCTGATTTTATTTTGAGTAAAGTGTGTGAAAGTTTAATGAAATTATCTTCTGATATGAGATGTTTCCTTCGTCATAAAATCAAATCGCTTCTTCAGTTTATTGTCCGACGTGGTTATGGTGAATGGATCCGTGTCAAAGTATCGAAAGATGAACATTTAACTAAACAACTGAAATATGTGATGAAGAGACAAAAAAAAATTACAAAAGAAAATGATGGAAAATCTGGGAAGAGTTTGATGGAAGTTGGTTCGACAACTGGTTCAGAAACGAAATCATTCGCCAGTTTGAAAACGATTGAGAAAGCGATCGATGATATAGAGGAGAGTGATGATGATGAAATCGAAACACATAAAAATTCGAAGAAATCAACATGGAGTCAACGTCGTCAACGATGGAAAGAGAGAGAACAAAGAAATATTTGGTTAATAGATGAAGAAGAAAATGAAGATGTGGAAGATCCGATAAATTTCTTAGATTTTGAAGCGGTCGCTGCTCGCATTTTCCGGAAGACATCGAACGATAAGAAGATGGAAGAACAAAATACAGAAAATGATGATGATGATGATGATGATATCGATATATTCGAAGACGAAGAAACTGGAAAGTTAATTATTGGAAAAAATAATTCAACGAACAATAAGACAAAATTAATGGAATCGACAAATCATCTGAATCAAAAGAAACAATTGACGATTTCTGGAGAAAAAGATAATTATTTTGATGATGATGATGATAACGATGATGAACAGGATATGATGCTAAACGATATGAAATCAACTTGGACGTCAAATACGAATAAGCGTAAAGATCAATTGAAAGAACATTTGGAAAGGGAACGATTGAAGAAGTTGGAGAAACAGAAAGCGTTCGAAAATAAAGTTATGAAGAATGTGGAATTAGGAACAAAATTTAAAGGAAAAGTTAGAAATTATATCATAACTTTTTTTTTCTAAATAATTTTCTTTTACAGAAAGGGAAAGGCGATGTAAAACGCAGTGGCGATTCGGAACCTTACGCTTATATTCCGATGCAGAAATCTTTATTAAATCGAAGGTTTTATTTTCATTTCATTTATTTTCTATTCAAATTTTATCTTTCAAATAGGAAACGATCGAAGTATGAAGGAATTGTTAAGCGTGTAATGAAAAAGAATCCGATTATCAAGAAAAAGTAAAATTTTTATCGTAAATTTTAATTTTATTAAATTTGTCTGCTTGAAATTAATTAAATTTTCCACTACTCAATTCAAATAATCTATTAATGTGATCAAATGTATATGATGAAAAGAATAATGATAAAATGTGAAGGATTACTATTTTTAGAACATCTAATAGTTTGTGAAATGATCTTAAATCAAATTCTCTGATTGTTGAGAATAAACTAAAAAAGAGAAAATATAAAAAATGAGAATAAATTAGGAAATCGAAACATTCATTTCGATGGGAATGTAATGTTTCGAAGCAAAGCGATTATCGTCTTTATATCGACTCATAAATTCGGTATGATGACAATTTGCTAATTCAACGTAGAGCATTTCATTCTTTAGATTAGCAATTAATTTTTGATATGCCATTCCATATGGAATTTTACTTTGATAATATAAATGAGATTTCTTCATTAAAATTCGTTTTCTTGTCGAAGTATTCATATCTTCTGTTTTCGCTTCAGCAATCACTTTCAAATATCTTCCCGGTTCTATTGACATCTTAATCGTATCCATATTGTACTCCTTCACACATAAACAAGAAAATGGTGCGGTTTCTAAAGGAATATGTCCATTTGAATTGTGGTCGAATTTATTTGATTTATCAACATCAATTTTATTGATGGAAGCAAATTCCGATGTTAATTTATCAATATTTATTTTTTGCGTTGACAACGGCAATATTCGACCACAACTTTTCGATCTAGGGAAATCGGTTGGTCGTGGTTGTGGTTCCTGTTGATGGTTTTGCTTTTCTCTGACAGGAATTTCTCTTGTTATTTTTGTACTGAGGAAACGTTTCGTCGCATCTTCCACTGGGGTTTGGTCAAAACTATGATTCGATTGACGATCTATTAATGAAAAAAAAGAAAAATTATTGGATAATAATAAAATTTTGGGAAAATGAAACTTATAGGAGTATAGGTACCCATAAAGGCTTTTATTGTGTGAGAGAAATTGGAATATGGACCTAACGGCGTTATAGGTCGACTATTGAATAATGATGACGATCTGCCTCCAGAATTATTATTATCGATATCAGTTAACGGTTTATTATTTGATAATTTATCTTTTAAGAAAATTTTTGGATCCAAAAATGTCGGACGTTGTCGAGTATTTGCTTTCTTCCTTTCATGATTCAGATCAGTATAATTCTTATTTGGATGAATTGTCAACTTTTGTTCAGGAGAAGAATTCGTATAATTCGAGCGGTGACTAAGTGAATCAATTGCTGATAATGTGATTGATTGTGTAGTGGAATCGAATGGAGATTTATATTTGGAATTAATGTAAAAAACCGGATTGCTAATCTCATTCGTTTTATTATCTATTGTTGTCATTATAGAATTAGATGAAATACTTGACGATGTTATTATGGTTGATGGTGAGAGGGGCGTTGTAGTTAAAGTGATTGAGGATGAATATTTGTTATCGAATCGATATGTTGACATGGCAGGTCGTTTATAAATATTTCTCGTTGTTGCTGTTCGTCCGACTGATTTCAATAATCGATCACGTTGAAGATCATTTAAATTTTTCCTTAAATTGGATAATAATGTCGATGTTGGAGTAATGGCATGTAATTGATCATCTAATAATTCGGCATTTGAAAATGATTTCGAGTAACTGTGAACGGGAGTGAAATGACCAATTTCAGAATAATCTCTCGATGTTTCTTCTTGTAAATTTCCACTTGCCGTCGATGTTGTGAATGATAAAACGTTTTCGTTCTTCGTTTGAGAAGTAAGTGAAGATGAGGTGGAAATGGATGAATTATATTTGGGATTATTCAAGTATTTGCTCTTCCAATCCCTAAATTCTCCATTTCTATGAAGTTCATTCGGTTTCTGGATATGAGAAGATTCGACCGATTTTGTCGATGTAAATTCATTAGTTGTCGTTGATAAAGGAGCGAAATTCTTCCTTTTTAAACTCTGATAACTATAACCTTCAGTAGCGACACTTGTCTCATTATTTATTGAAACATTCACCGAATTGTTGATTGACTTCTCATTATTCTTCAGTTGATTATTGGCAAATCTTTGCGAATATTTTAATCGATATTGCGAAATAATATCATCAACGTCTTCTCGTCGTTTTAATGGATCATCGCGTCTTAATAATCTCATTGATCGTCTACCAAATAAGAAGTTGGAAGTATTGTCATCATGATTTTCCTCATTCTCCTTCGTTTCTCTTTGATTGTACATTAAATATGAATCGATAGTATTTTTCTCGTTCTTCTTCTTCTTCTCATTTATGATCTGATTTGACATTGCTATAGCATCACAATTATTGTTGTTGATATTCATTCCTAGACCACCAATGTTAGTTGTCACTTTCTCTCCATTCACAACATCCTTCTCACTCGTATTCGCAGACGTAGTAACAATCGTTTCATTCGGAGGAGATATTGTCATTGATTTCGATAATAATGATTGTGAAGACGTCACTATTATTGGTGTTGTTTGCGAAATAGTTCCAGTAGGTAATGACGAAGAAACGATCATGGTGTCTACTGTAGTGGAAATATGAGGAGTAGACGTACCAGGAAATTGTTGTTTCGATGATGTCAATGTAGAACTTGCCACTTTCCTTCCACAAAATATCTCAAAAGATCTACCTGTAATATCTGTAATTATTTGATTGTTTTTGACTGAATCGTCAATTGATTGATAATTCTCATTATTCTCATTTTCTTTATTGTTCTCAATATCCGATTCTTTTATTTCATTGAATTTTTGTGAACGAATAAGATCATTCGTTTCATCATTCTTTTGAAATTCCTTCAAATTCATTTCATTATTCGAATATTCATCATCAGCTTCTTTCAATTCGAATGATAATGATTTGGTACTCGATTCATCTTCTGGCACTTCGTCGTATATAGTCTCCGAATCTTTCCTATCCATATTTCCCATCTGATTTGTTACGACGTCAGATGTCTCTTTGTTCGCATTTTCCCCTTCACTTTGTGTTGACATTGTAAAAGAAGATGATTTTGTGTCATTGACATTGTTGTTGTTTTCATAATTATTGTTATTTTTCTTTGATTCATTCATTGAGTCATTTCGTACATTAATTTCCGCATTACTCACAACATTCGATATATGTTCTTCTTCTTCTTCTTCTTCTTCTTCATTGTAATTTCTCGTTGATAAGTTGGATGAAGTTGACGATGAAAAATCCACAAATTGTCTCGAATCAACATATTTCTCATTCGTTTCAATATCAACCGTTGTTTCATCATCCGACGAAATGATTATATCATTCATATCATTATTCTCATCATTTATTTGCTCCAAATTCTCTGATACTGAATAATATTCGTTCTTCAAATTTACCGATGCGCTCAATTCTTCTTCTTCATCATCGTTCGATATTAATGACTTACTTCTGACACTATCTCTACCCTCCATATCAGAGGGTCGTTCTTCATAAGATAAGGGATCCTCTGAAATCGTTGACAAATTTGACGGAAGTATCGAAGTATTATCGAACGAATCAGTCATAAGAGAATTATCTTCTTTCTTTCCTGTCGATGATGTACTCGAAGTTTCATAAAGATGATTATCATTCTCGTTCTTATAATATTTCTTTAACATCTTCTCATTCGTATCAGTCGATTGGATTTCTTCCCCACCTTTCTTTCTCAGTTCGACTGCTTCCTTTATGGAGAGTTTAGGAATGATAATAGACATTTCATTTTCGTTATTGAAATCGTATGATATCTCCTCGAGTTTAGCGGTTGTCGGCAAACTATATTTCTTATCAATTACCTGTTCATCAGTTAATAAAATAATATATAAATTGATATAATTTGTCAAAAACGTAATGACGAGAATAATTTCATCGTAAAAGTTTTAAATAAATAGTTATCGAATAAAAACATCGAAATAAATGATTAAATAAAATGAACACCACACATTCTTTTTTCTTATAAATTATATAATAAGATATTAATTTAATATCTTTTTTCTTTTTCTACTTGTTTCTTTTAATAAAAGAACAAATTGTTTCAGAGACATATTGTTCAACAACAACTCAGATATATGACAAACAATAGACTAACTAAATCGTTTGTAAATATTCTTAATGTTTTCTCTTTTTTCTCGATTTTAACATTGATATTTGTCGGAGTATAATTTGAAATATCGATGAAGATCATGTAACGACTGCCATCGACAGAGAGACCTCCACCGAAACCTTTTCGTCTATTGGAAGGTTGTGAGAAGTTACGGAACGTGCCAATTGTTGGACGATCGTCATTTCTTTCTAGACAATTGCTGCTTTCAATCATGTCTCACGAATTCTCGTTCTTGTCAACAAATTCTTGATGAGTTTCTAAATTGTCTCTCTATCATATATAAATATCGATCGATCGATATTAGTAAAATCTTTTTGATCGTTCTTCACTTGATATACTTCCAGAGAAGTTTTCGTCTTTCCTCCGTTTGGGATTAGTAATTTACAACCTCTGTCTTCCTCTCACTATTCTATTAGTAACCATATCTCAAATGTCGAACGGTTTTCTTTTATCTGTAGAAACATCAATTACATCATCAATATCATCATCATTCAAACTTCTCTTATCATTCACTATGAAGTAGAGTTTCCAATTGATATATAGGATGTGATATGTATCTATTGAAAATAGAAGAAATTAATTAGTAAAAATTATATATATATATCTCATTCGACCAATTCCTCTCACCTAATGAGCAATATCAATCTCAATAATATTCAAATAAAATTACGTAACGAACAAAAACAACTGACTTGTAGTGTACGGACGATGTGTTAGGATATTCGAATAAACGTCTACACATTATCAATATGTAAATTTTTCAAAAGCAAACATCAGAAGAATGTAAACTAGAAATATTCTCATATTTACCTATCTAATTCTTCCTTCATTAAATGAAACGATTGTATGCAAAATAATTAAACGTAGTCTGTTGGCGAGTTTAAGGAAGAGGAAGAATGTGTTCTGCTTTCACGATTAGTTCTTGAGAAGTGGAAGGAGTTCCTCAGACCATCGACCTTCATCCTTTCATTTCTTGTTTATAATTGGAGCAATCGTTCTTTCTTATTAGATGTTCTCTTATTTCTTTCTTTCATTTTCTTCTTTCCAAATTTACGAGAGCAACGGTTCATGTCCAAGATATGCGATTAATGTCCTAATGACATCCTAAGACATCTAAGTGGTCAACATTCACTCGTCAGAATTACCTGATAAATATTGAATGAATTTTTTCAACGAGATGATAACATAAAATTGTTGGTGTTCCTGAGAAGAATATAAAGGAGAGAAAGGAATTGTGAAAACAGAAGAATGTTTGGAACGATGGGACATAATGGTTAATATAAATGATTCCATATAAACGGTTATTTGATATAAATCAAGAAAGTATTCATCATCGAAAGATAATTCGTCATTATACTCGTAATATTATGAGTCATCCATTCCATCAGAAAATGGAAACAATGGAATGATTAAAAGAAAATAATTGATATTACTTCATCCAAATAATTCTTCTTTATTCTTCCGACACACAATCTAAAAAGATCGTTCTATTCCTAAGAGAATCGTATTTATTCTCGTAAATTTACATAATATGATGTCTGTTCTCATTAAGTTGTTAATGAATTCATTGTCAATGGAGAATTTGGATCGTCTGTTTGATTTCAATAATTTCTTTACATATTTCAATCAAATCATATGACGGACGTGTTACAGGTGTATCGATTCACATTTTCGTATATCCTTCTAACAATTTCACACACAATCAATATTCGACGTCGTTAATGTTTTTCCTATGATATTTTTGGATGAAATTAAAAATTAGACCAATGTTAAACTTATCCATTAAATTACTTTGGAAATTCAATTAAGAATCGTCCTTCATAATTCAAAATTCAAACCAATCGATGATAAACATTTGAAATATTTTCCTATTCTAATTCAATCATCATCATCATTTTCCCCTCTCTTTTCACTTCTATATGGATGAAGTAAAAAAAAAGTTTTTGTGAGATGCATCTTGATATTCGGATCATTTAATTGTCGATAAAAAAACAATGTTCAGTATGGAAATAACATTTGATAAAAGCAAAGTCAATATTTCTCAAATGGTATTAATAATCGAAGAACTTCCGGAATAAAAATATTTCACCGACGATTAATAACCACGATACATTTCTTATATATTTCGTTACATAACAACTTTATTTCTATTTGCCATTTTCATATTTTTACTTCACTACTCATCCAGTAAATAAGTTCAGCTCATGAACGACATCTGGAATAAAATGGATAGTATAATATATTCTGTATCGAATACCTCTTTTTTTTACGGAAGCAAGAATTATTATATCAAAATTTCGTCATTCTATTCCTTCCATCATTCAGACAAACAATTACCTAACTATTAGTTGTCGAGAAAAAGAATCGAAACGAACGGACATCTCGTCATTAATTTTGGAGACTAATGAAAAGTTTACGAGAATCATATGATGATGAAATGAATGTCGTAAATGTTCGTTTCTCTCGTGAAATCGCAGAAATCTACCATCGTAATAATAACACTTGATATTTTATAGGTCTTCATCCAACTTATGTGTAAGTTGAAGATAAGTAAAAGTTGAGATAACCTTGCTTCAAGAAACATATGAACATCATATGGGAAGGAAATTTTATGATTTTGTTTTATTTCTCCTTCTTTGTTAAGTTACACGTTTGTTAAAAGTTTGATTCCCCATCTAGATGGTTAATTAATTTCATTAAATACGTACCTTTTTAATTGAATATCTCATAAGTCGAGTCTTATAAGCATTATCGACTCATTATTATTAGTTAAATAACAAAGAAAATTAAATGACATTTAATTCTATCGAACACTTTCCTTCTGTGTACAAAATCCGAGATACATTTTCTCCATGTTCAGAATATGATATTCTTTAATACTTATTCATAATCTATAAAAATAATCGATAAATGAGCGAAAGACCTACAAAAATAATAATCTTTTAACATGAGAATATATTAAAATTTTTTCGATTTCTTTATATACTTTTCCTCTATTTATGAAATAAAGTTAGACATCTGTTAGACTTACTACGATAGACTATAGTACTTATGTTAGTTTGTAGATTAACTATTATTCTAGAAATTTTTGAAAAACATTAAATTATCTTGGTGCTTGTGGAAATAAAAGTTCTCACTCGAAATTTTCAACAATAGAAAGTTATGTAACCGAAATTATAGATAAAGAATTCTTAAGACAAAAAGGTTACCGTTGTAAGTATACAAATACATCGGTATACTTCGCTTGTATATTTAATTAATTCATTAATATGTTGTATGTTGGAATGTTTTGCAATTCAGCCCATTTGATATGAAATTGAATTCTGAAATATGATTAATTGATCAAAAGTCAATACAATAAAACGAAATTATTAAACCTTTACTTAAATATATCGTATAAAATAATAAGTATAATTGGGAAATGTTGCTAAACATTTTTTTGAATAAGATTTTTATTTAAAAGTTAGTTAATTTTCAGCAAATATTTCCGAAGTTGTCTTATGAAACATTCCATTATATACGTCAAACATGATTTAAGTAGTTTAATATGATATAACTTAAAACTATATTGGTATAATTGGTCACTTAATTTAGAGACTTGGAGAGCTATTTCGGGTTACGGAGCAGAACTCACTCTGGTTTCAGTTCACACTCTTTTCTATTTTCGGAGTGGAACTCACTCCAACTTCGGAGAGGAAATCACTCTATTTTTCTATTTCGCAGCGGAACTCACCCTGAAGAAATTCACCTTTTTAGTTGAAATTCGGAGAAGAACTCACCTCAAAAATAAATTCATGAGGACCATCAGAGATTCTTTCCTATTTTACCAATTTTAGAAACGAAGTGAGTTCCTCTCCGAAATATCATAAAGAGGGTGAGTTCCTCTTTGCACTGAAAATAATGAGCGAATTCCTCTCCAAAATATCATAAAGAGATTGAGTTCCTCTGTATACTGAAAATAATGAGCGAGTTCCTCTCCGCAATATAACTAGATAACTGAGTTCCTCTCCGAAATTGAAAAACTGAAGTGAGTTCCACTCCGAAATTGAAAAAAAATGGGTACGTTCTCTAAAATGATAATACTGGGTGAGTTCGTTTCCGAATTGAAGTATTAAGCCTTTTTTCACAGAGTGAATTTCGCTCCGAAATTAGAGAGATTTCCATTCCGAAAATTAAAATAAGGATGGGTTCCTCTATAAGGTTAGGTTGCGCTGCTAGAATTACTTATTTCATGACTATAATATTTCCAACATTCGGGCAATTGTCGATATTTTTCATTTGGCGTAACTTCATGGTTCATCATTAATTCAAAATATTAATTGTCTGAATTTTAAAAATAACGAGACAATATATTGAGATTTAATATGTCCATTTTTTACTGTTTAAGAATAATAATATGCAGGAGTCAAATTGTCCCAACGACCGATATATAACGATTAGGAAAAGAGGAAATATGTATTATTTCTTTTCATAAACTTTATTCAAGTTCGGTTACCGTTCAAAATATCTAGGTTTCCATGAGAACATAAAAATTTATGAGGATATCAAAAAAATAACACTCCCTTATTGTAAATTAGGTATTTTCTAATAATACAAAAATATTTGTAAGGATGATTATTATATCAATCAACTTTATTTTGTTATCTATGGTTCCTCTACATTCTGGCCAGGTTGCAGTTAAAATAAATTTTAATTTGAATGCGAAATTGTCTAGAATATTTTTGACAAATTCTGCCTAAACAAAGAAAAATCGCTGACAAATTTTCTATGTCAATTTGAATATATAAAAGTTCTATTTGGATTTATGAATGAATTTTGAATATTTCCTTACCAATTAGCCCAAGACAGGAAATGTTTCAATATTTGCCATACCCTATGGATTTAATGACAACGAGAACTCTTACAAGACAGTTAATCAATTGTTTGATGAATGAATATTAAAAGACTGATAAATTGACATCAAAATTAGATATGTAAAGATGAGGGAAATGTCTTTGAAAATTATTTGATGAAACCATTTTTATTCTGTAATGAGCTTGGAAATGTTGTTCATTGTGTGGGAAATGTTAAATTTTTAGTCGATCTTCCAACGTGCTTCCAAATGGTCAGTGTTAAATGTGACGATCGCAACATGTTAACAGAAGATGATGTTCAAATAGATAAACTTCAAACTCAATTAGTATTAAGTGGAAATGCGGTTCAAAGTTATGATAAGAAATATTTCTGGATACCATGTTCATTGGGAGTGATGGTTGGAATAATACAATTAATCTGGTATTGTGTTTATAAGAAATGCAAAAAAGATTCACAATACACATTAATTATCATCTTCTTAACTTTGGTGTTATTAAACCCAATATTTTCAATATTCCAATTAATCAACGTTCCGTTGAGTATTATACTTTTCGAATGTGTCGGTTACTTTTGATAAGGATGATTCAAATATATTAATGATTTTAGATTTTTTCACTTTTGAATTTACTTCTTTGTTGTTAATTTGGATATTGGATGAAATGTTTCCCAAATATTCAAACAATAGTTACAATTTAATTATTTTATAAAATTATCGGTATTTTTATTATATAAAGATTGCAAGTTACCTAAAGTCGGAATAACCGCTAGTTTCTGGTTAGTAATTGTAATTTGGTTTCTGGTCAGTTTCGGTACATCAGTTCTTTATTGTGTTTAGTATAAAATATGTCTATATATCTAATTCGTTTATTTGAAATTTTCAAGATTAATTATCATAGTAGTTTTCTACTAATCAAACAACATCCACTTTCTTTTGGTACTACAGCGTCCCTAATTGCAATATCATTCCTCAATCACAGTAACACAATATCTGATTCTTATATTGCTATCGAAATTTTATTTAGATTATGTTTAATACCAATTCCTATTGTTTATTCACGATTCGCATACCATTGCTTCCGATTGATAAGACAAACTGTTTACGGATTTATATTAGTTTATAATGAACGAAAACAAGAAGACAATTCTTCAAAGACGACATATTCAAATACCCAAAGATGTTTTCCTTGTAAAAAACAGAATGAAGATAATGAGATACCAAGAAATGAAAAGGAGCAGGAAGTTGACAAAGAGAAGGAAATTGATAAACAACCAACTTTGGATGATATAGAAAAAGAAGCCGATGATTGGTTTTCAAACGAAGACAATCCATTTTCAAGGGAAGACGATCCATTTTCAAGCGAAGACGATCCATTTTCGGAGAAGAATGACGAAAAGAAAAAAAAACAAATGTCTGAAGAAGAAAAAAAGGGAATTTTTACAAACTTAGACAGTCAGATCATCCCTGAACCGCTCCCTAAACCAGCCAACAAATCCGCGGGACAGTAAAGAACCTCTACTAAACCTACAGTAATAACTATATGAGTAGAGAAAATCATCAGATAATAAATTTATGAGTAGTGAGACTATCTTATTAATAATAATAAACAAGTATTGATAAATTTTCAAGAGCTATCTTCATCGAATAAAATAATCGGATAAATATTGTCATATCACGTCAATTCGACGACTGTTGATGTAAGAGAAAAGAATAATATCTAATCCATTAAGGTATTTGTTATTAGAACAATTAATATCGAAACTCATCTCCACTTTTCGAGGAGGAGATGAAGAAAAAGAGTCATTTCATCTATTAATTTCTCAATTTGAAATAATGGTATTAACGATTATCAATTGTCATTGCCGTCAAATGATAATCGATAAAATTGAAAATATTAATCACATTGATTTAAATCAAGGAAAATTGAGCGAAATTAATTTGCTCTTAATACAATGACGTTTCATCGCCTTTACTCGAATTAATCAATTTCGATCAATTACTATATAAAAGACGATCAATACCTTCTACACTACCATTCTTCTTCTTAAATCATTCGATTTTCACTAAACTACAATGGATCAATTCGAGTACAGTAACGAGCAATATGGTACAGCAGCATCAGTAGATCAATATGGATTTGATTCGAATATTGGCGAAAGAGTATTCGGCAACGAAGAAGCCACACAATATGCCAATGAAGAGCAGTATGGTAATATTAATGGCGAATTAAATCAAATTCAAATGCAACATGTATTTAACAATGCGGAAGCTGGTTTATATGCGGAAAATTCGGCTGCTAATGCAGATGGTAATTGGCAAACTGCCCTTCGTTCCGAATCAACTTTACAACATCGTATGGATGATGAAAATGAAAAGATTAAACAAATGAATAGCGAACAATTACAATACCAAATAAATTACGATCCAAATCCTCAAGTAATTAAGAAACAGAACAATGAAAATGTGGAATATAAACAAGAAGTTGCTATTCGGTATCTTCAACCACCAACTCCACCCCCACCTGGTCCAATCATTATTAAAGAGGTCAGACCACCACCAGCACCTGCAGCTCCTCCAGTTATTGTACGTCAACGACCTCCAAGACCGTTAACTCCACCTCCAATTGTCGTCCGAGAACAACCACCAACTCAACCCCAACATTTACCCCCAAAAATTATCACTAAACAATTACCGAGAAATGTACCACCTCCACGACGTGTCATTGTTGAACGATTGCCTCCACTACCACCAAAACCAAGAAGTTTAATTGTAGAAAAATGGTTACCCTACAAAGACCAAAAACGACGTGTGGTGTACCAAAGAGCCGCAGTAGAAAAACCACAAGAAAAGGTAAGAAACTTAATTGTGGAATGGGCCGGACCAAGATCGAAAATTGTGAAAGAAATTCGTAATTTAGGAGTAATGAAAGTAAACCCGAAAATTTATCTGGAAAAATATGGTGGAAAATTAGCGAACACAGCATCGGTTCATGGCGCATTATCAAACTTTGGCTTATCGTTGTCCCACAAAGCTCTCGCACCACCAACTACGGTACTGAACGAAATTCGGCAAACTCCTTCACTCGATTTCCAACGGACACAATCCCAAACTCCAATTCGAAGTCAAACGATGGATTTCAATAACTTCTCTTCCTATGGGAAAATGTCACAAGTTCAAAGTCGTCAAGTATCGCGTACGGTAACCCCGGCTGTCTCGAATAATCAGCTTAATGGTTTAACGAACAGTTATACAAGTGGAACATTGTTTGAAAACGAACAATTCCAAATGGGAGAATTGAAAAATGATGTACGTAATATTGTCAAACGGTATGAAATTCCTGGATATCACACATTTGCTGTATTGAATGGTCGTTTGAGTCGAATGTGATTTAGTTCCAAAAAAAATTATTTTAATACAACTCCTTACACAGACACATTGTTTTTACGCTTTTCCTATCGATTAATCTTTTTGTCAAACATTCTATTTCTCTTATCAGTAACAAATGTAACATTAGTAACAAAGTAACGTTTAAGAAAAAAATTGGGAAAATTTTAATGTAACATTCTGCAACATCAAAAAATTTGTCTTAGAAACGAAATTTTCATTTTAGATCATTATCAATATTTCTGCTTCTATTTTCAGCAAAATAAATATTTACCACAAATAAAAAATTATAATAATTATCTTTATTGATATGACGTTCGGATCATGGATAAAATATATTGTACTTTTTTGGAATTGGTCAAAGCGAGTTTCAGTTCAAACACGAGAAATTGAACGATCATATAAGAATAGAGAATGAAAAAAGATTTTTTTGGAGTCATATGAATTGTGTCCAAGAAAATATTACCGAGACCGGTAAGAAGATTTGAGAATAGAAAGAAGAGTAATCCATTCTTATTCACCAAACGAGACAAATGATCAATTGGTTTAGAAGAATATGATTTTCTGATCAAATAATAAAGGAAATAATTGAATTGAAAGATTATAAAAACTATCAAAATATAAGAGATGTTACATAATCGTCTACTAGATTCGATGAAATGGATAATAGATAAAGAGATGAAGAATAGAATGAAATAAGAGAAATTTAAAATTTGTAAATTATCTTTTTTTGAGAGTGTCAATTCTTTAAACGAATAAGATAACATATAAAGTGAAACATAACCGAGTAATGATGAAATGCCTTCAATATTTTGAAGAATTAAATTTCCATTTAATCTTTCAATTAAAGTCGGATTTAAACCATATACACCGAAACTTCTTAAAAGAAACTCATGTGAAAGAATCAGAATGAATGACAAGATGAATTGAAATGGAATTGAATTGATATTAAAGATTTTCCATAAAATTGTTCCGATCAATTCACCAATGGCCAGCGTAAAGAAGAAATTCCAATGAATTCCATATTCGGTGATATGATTCTGATAATTGAGGAATTGTATGGAAATCGATCGAATCGTGCCAACGAGTAATAAGAATAAAATTTTGTAAGTAATCCTCGAGAATTTTTGTTTTCGATGAAATGACATTCCATTAATTAACATGAACATTCCAACACCAACATCCATAAAAGAAATACCGGTCAATTCTGTTTTAATTAATGATCGTGGGAAGACGGTGGGGAAATCGACAGCAAAAATGCAAAATGATGTTACTATCAATAAATCGGATCGTAAAGAACGAATAATTTCATTTGGTAACGGTTCATTCTTTATCGACTGATTATTTCGTAGATAATAAAAGAAGATAATGGAGGACATAACAATAAAATAATGGAGAATGTATTCATTAAGTTTTTCATAGAAAACCATCGAAATTATAATTTTTAATAGAGTCTTCAAATAACTTTGCAATTTACTAAAACGAATGTTGACATATTATATCCAATTATACAAAGAATAAGAACTAACTAATGTCTGATGATTCGATTGAGTATCAGTTCCAGAGGCAAATGAGACAACACTGGAATTGCTACCAACAAACAAACTTTGTATAATTCATCTCCACTATTGTGGGAGACGAGAAGTTCTTTCTCCAATTTCACAGATTGATCAATGACAGTTTTCATAATGATTTTGACATTTAAGTAAATTTAAATTATAACCCGAAAAAAAGAGCGCTTTATTTTTAAAATAAATTATTTTCTTTTTATTTGACAATCTTTTAATTTTTGAAAAAATTTAAGTTTCAAAAACTTATTTCTATAGTGATTATGTACACATTATAAAAGGAGGATGTCGTTAACTGACGTTTTAGATGGCCGAGATAAGCAGATTGAGGAACTGAAAAATGTTATTAAGATGATGAGAAATGAATATGAAGTGTTAGCGGATAAAATGGAACAAGATAGTTGCAGACAACCGATCATGTGCTCAATTGGAATAAATACAGAAGATATGGAATCCGATAGAAAAGAAAATACGAAGTTTGATAATTCGAGTGAAATGGAAGAAAACTATGAAAATATTCAAGATAACTGTTCACATGTTATCAACAAAAATTATCAATTGAAAATGTTGTTCAATCATTTGTCAATCAACGAAAGTTCAATTTATTCTCATGAAATTATATAATATTTTAAATTTGTAAAGGTAAGTTGTCAAACGAATTAACTAACTGGAAAGTCAAATGGAAACGATTAAAAATCGAATATGATCGCATGAAAACTCAATTTTCAGAAAATTTAAAAAAAGTTCTAGTTCTGAAGTTTATCTCGTATAGATTGATAATATAATAGAAATATAATAATTTTTTAATTGATAATCACTTTGTTTTAATAACTTATAAATTGTTTTAATATCTTTTATTTTCAGGTATCATTAAGAGAAACTGAATTGGAGAGTGAGAATTATCAATTGAAAGAAGAACTTGATAACTATAAAGATAAATTGGAGGAATTGAAGATGATGAAGGAGAATATTGATAATAAGTTGGAAGAGAAACGAATGGAATGTCAAGAATATTACAAGACCGTACTCGTGAAAAATAAGGAGATAACCCAAATGGAAAGAAAAGTTCTTAAATTTCTAAAAATTTCTCCTTCTGAAATGATTTTTTAGTTAGCATCTCAAATTATTGATAACGTCGATATGGAGGATGCACCCGATAGTAAAGATTTGATGATACACTATTTGAAGAATGAATTAGACACATTAAGTGAACGTGAAGGAAAACTTACGGATGATATTAATAGTGTGAATTTTTAATTTTTCCAAATTTATTCATCATAAAATTTTGATTAAATTAAATAGATATTTATGAACAATGTTCTCATTCGTCGACTGATTCGTTAACGGATCAAAAACTAATGGAGAATGAAGAGAAGAATGAAAAAGAATTCGTTCAAAATGATTACAAGATTGTGCGAAAATACAAAATATTATTAACTCAATATAAACAGTTGAATGAGAAATATCAGAATGTGTATAAAGAAAACCTGAATCTAATGGAGGCGAGTAATCGATTACATTGGCAAATGAGGAGTAAAACGACGTCACATACAACTAATCGTCTTATTCATAAAAGTTCGTTATTATTAGAAGACTATTAATTTTATTAGAGCGAATCCTAATTCGGACTATTATAACATTTGAAAATTAATGACAATAGTCTATCCCATTATATCGATAAATGTTCTGCATGACATATATGTATATAAATCTTTATATCGAAATTTAAATATATGAATTTTCATTATGTTTATATAGAATCGATTAATCGTTCAGTGCAAACGAATAACCAATCGGAAGTAGCATTATTAATGAAGGAATTCTTAAATCGTATGCATATCGAATATCAGAAGAAGAAGAAGAAGGGAAAGCGAGAGAAACATTGGATATCGGAAGGTATTGAACAAAGTGACGATGAAGAAGAATGTCATCGAATGCATAATGTCGATGGGAAAGAAGAAGTAATAAGCCAGCGTAGGCAACCATCCGCATACTCACCACGATTGTCATATGAAATGGGGAATGAGGAGATGAAGGAATTATTAACCTCATTCTCCTCGATCGATTTGACCTCTCTATGGAAATTATTAGAACATGGAACGAACGATTCATTACTCCAAATCAAGAATGCGCCAATAATCGATGACAATATGAGGAAGAATATCGATAGTGAGCATAACCTATTTAATGATGATAAATTACATTCTGCTCGTCATAATAATTCTTCAAAAGTGAAGAAAACAACGAAATTAAATACAAGAACATCTAGTCCAAATTTGGGAAAGCCACGAAAGTCGATGATCATACGTAATTATAGTTTAGGCGAAAATATCTAATTTCTTTTTAACATTTCTTTCTCCATTATTCATTTAATGTACATAAATTCTTTTCTTTTCCTTTCTCGTTCTGCATTGTCTTCTTTCTTTCAATTAATATCTCAATGAAGGACATGCATCTTTCCGTTTTACCATCTACCGACTCTGGGAATTGCATGAACATTCAAACGAAATTCATATCGAACCTCATACTTTTCATCCTATGTTATAGTCAGCTTAAATTGTCTGATGAGTTGTCCATCGATTTTCTTATTTCTTCCGATTATTTCTTATTGAGAAATAAATGGAATAAAAAAATGATTTATATTTTGATGGAAATTTTAGATGAATTTACCGAATAATCTGAAAAGACTAAATTCGGTTTGGTTCTCATTAGAAAACGATACCGAAGAAAAAGAAATTGTTAGAAAATAATCGTTATAGAATGATTATAATCATTCTATATATAGCTGATAATGATAGTTTGAGTTATATAAGTTAGTAAAAAGAATACTTTATTTTTAATTGAAATTAAATTTATCGATTCTTGCATTCTGATTAAGAAGAATGAAATTAGTAAATGTTATTTTAATTGTTGAAGGTGTTCCTCAATGTTATCTATTCGGATGTTGGAGATAATTGATGTTATTTAATCTCCATTCATAAAGTGAAAGCAGAAAGTTACCGATGAAAACACTTATATATCTTATATATCGTCATCATTAAAATATCATCAGTCATATGGAATCGATCATTTTTACTCAGATTTAATTACTCGGTTTTTTCTTCTTCTTCTTTTCATTCACCTTCGACGAAGTTGAATTGTGCAAATTTCCTTTCATATCCTATCATAAAAAAGTTTTGCCGACGGTTCACATCGTCTTTAAAGAGAATAGGAGAATGTACTTCATAAATTATATTCAATGCATTTTCCTCCATTCGTCCTCTTACCTTGTGCACGTGCAGTCGTTATGTTTTTTGATAGCAGTAGGTGAAGTATGTGCGTGAAAAATTGGAAATTCTTTTGGCTGGAAAACTTATGTTTTGTTAATTTATTATCAAATAGTGTCGATTGATGAGTAACTATTTGGTACATTTTGAAGAAGAACATTTATCATACAGATCGATCATTAATACATTAATTACTTGTTCTATATTCTGTTATCGATTAAACATCATACCAATTCAATTGAATGACATGATATGATGATAATTCTTGACAGGTAATCATGTTACAATGAATAGTTGAATGTATTGATTTATTCAAACATTTAACTCAAAAATCATTTACTCAATTCTATTCAACTTTCATCTGATTAATGAAATGATTCATTAGTTAATTAATAAAAAAAGAAGACGAAGAAGAAGAAGAAGAATGCAGAATATGCCGATACATATTGATTTGAATTCAGATATGTCGAAAGCGATCGAAGAAGAAAGATCGAAATTATTTGAGATCAAACAGGATTTCGACTCATATAATCAATTCGCAAAGAATGATAAAACTACACCAGCAACCAATTTATTTCAACAGCAATCATTCGCATTACAACAACTCCATCAACATCTCCAGGAGAAAAGAAGCAACGAACATAACGAAGAGTCGTCCAAAAAATTTAAACACATCAAATACCTCTTCATCGTTCTCATCATCTTTCTACTCATACTCCTTCTTGTTTTCATCATTTGCATCTCTGTGTTGTTCAGTCGTCTGAAAGCGACTGAAAAGGAAAACAAAGTATTCGATCGAATTATTCAAAATATGCAATCAAAAATCAGCATAAGTTTTTCTTTTCTATCTAATATTCTAATATGTATTTCCTTCTCTTCTTATTCAACTTTATTCAACTTAAGTTGAAAGTGACGTCAAAAAGGCTAATAATCGAACACAGATCATTCTCAGTCGGATGCCAACAGATTCTGAAAAACAATATCGAATTGGCAATAAAACGTTGTCAATGTTCACATGTTTTCGAGCGAAAAATTTCAAACCAAACCAACTTTTTCCAATGCAACCTTGTACAATCTATGAAAAGGAAATTGGGAAACCAACATCGAAACCCGAATCAAATCAAAATATTTATAGAAGGATGCAAGGAGAAAGAGGTCCACAAGGTCCACGAGGACAACGTGGTCCTTCCGGAAAATGCCAATGTAATGAAGAATCAATTATGCATAATATTATTTCTTTACTACCTGTCAATATCAGTTTATCCAATTAATATTGGTATCTCGTTGACTATGCGATTGATTAGCATTTCCTCATTTTATCATTACATCTAATAATTTCAACTGAAACAATTTTCATTCATCTCCATCATCTCGTTATGTACTTTTGAGTCAAACGAGGATTATTATTCACCTGTAAATATTACACATTAATTATGAAATATCATTCAACGATTCATTTATATTTACTTTCTTCTGTCTGGTATTAAGAGATTACCGAATTCATTTATACCCCAAACTTCTAACATAAGTTTTAATAACGAATATTTTCTTTACAGTTCTATCGAAATTTTCTAGGAAATATTTTCGAAGAGAAATACATTATTATAATTTTCCTTATTAATGAAATATTGATCAATTTATTGATACGTTACTGTTATTTTAAGGATGATTGAGCACGAGAAGTAATTAAAAGAATAATAAACGCGATCAAGGTTAATAACTAATACGTCATATTCCAAATTCAGCACTTTACGATGTTGAATTATCTTCTAACTATTTAGCTTTTTTTAAGATACACTTCACTTACCATAATCTAATCAATAATAGTTTTTGTAAAAACCATGACCGAAATATTCGAGTGTGTTCCTAACTTTTCCGAAGGAAAGGATTTGGAAGTTTAAATTTTTTTATTTTTGTTAATAATTTCTCATGCACTTCTCTTAGACTATCAGCAAATTAAGAAAATGTTTGGAAGAGAATGGAGTTTACGTTGCAGACGTTTCAGCAGAAGAATCAACTAATAGATCGGTTTTCACTTTATTTGGTTCATCGGAAGTACTCTTGAAAGGATTAATCGGTGCGGCTCATATAGCAGCCGATTGTATCGATATGAGGAATCATAAAGGAGAACATGCTCGTATGGGGGCGATTGATGTATGTCCGTTTATACCTTTGAGTAACGTGACAATGGTCGATTGCATTGAACTTTCGAAGAGATTTGGAAAGAAATTATCAGAAGAACTAAATGTTTCAGTTTTCCTTTATGAAGAGAGTCAACCGAAAGAATATAGAAAATCTTTAGCGAAAATTCGTCAAGGTGAATATGAAGGAATGAAAGAGAAAGTTTTATTATTATTTTTTCGTGATTTTAAGGAAATGTGAATAGATAAAAGAAGATAAATGGAAACCGGATTTCAATGGTGAAAGTTTTAATGAGAAATGGGGTGCAACAGCTATTGGTGCCAGAGAATTCTTAATTGCTTATAATGTCAACATTTTAAGTACAAAAGAAGAGGCTCATCGAATTGCTTTAAATCTACGCGAAACCGGAAGGAACGATACTAAAGTTTTTTCTTTTAATACCATATTTAAGTTTTATGAAGAAAATAGCCCGGAAAATTGAAAAATCTCCGAGGTGTTGGATGGTATTTGGCATCGATAGATATGACTCAAATATCATTCAATCTTACTAATTATCATATAACCGGTTTAGGAGAGGTATATGATAATTGTCTGGATGAAGCAAAAGTTTTATTTTATAAATAACATTATTGTTTTGGTAGAAAAACCTTCATGTAATCAGAAATTAAATTTATCGTTACTCGGATCAGAAATTGTTGGCGTTGTTCCATTACAAGCTATGTTAAATGCAGCCCAATATTTTATAGATAAAGAAGATCTACTAATTCTTTCAACAAAAAATAAATTACAACTAGTTAAATTTAATTTAAAAAAAAATATTTTTTATAAATTTTATTAGATCATTAATCGACTCGGATTGGGATCAGATTTCGATCCTTCGAAAAAAATTATTGAGTTATAATTCCCTTAATTTCATTTTCTTACCAAATTATCAATGTTTATTGAAGATATTTGGTAAAAAATGAAGAGAAAGAAAAAGAACAATATCCATATTACCATTCCACATTGTACGAATTCAACGATTTAGTGGGAAAAAGAAGTGCAGTTCCAGGAGGTGGTTCTGTCGCCGCTTATTCTGTTTCGCAAGTTATTCTATTCTTTTTTCATATAAATAAATTTTGTAAATTAGGGCGCTAATTTATTATTAATGGCTGCAAGTTTATCCAGAGGTAATGTGAAGTTCTATAATCAGGATCAGAAGATTAGACCAATTCTGACAAAATTATATGATTTAAGAGAAAAGATGATTTATTTACCGGATGAAGATTGTAATTATTATAATGAGTCTATGGTTCATTCTTTTCATCTTAATAATTTTTCATAAATCTTTTTTTCCTAGAAAACTTTGCGGAATAAATCGTCCACTGAAGAAGAAAAGTTCATTATAATTCTTCTAATTTTCTAATCTAATTTATTTTGATCTAAAATGATATTCCCTGAATATTTTAAAAGAAGTGAAGCAACAATAAATGCAGCAGTGATTCCATTACGGGTCATGAAATTGGCCGTCGATACAATGAGCGTCGG
Source organism: Seison nebaliae (assembly GCA_023231475.1). Classification (NCBI taxonomy): domain Eukaryota; kingdom Metazoa; phylum Rotifera; class Pararotatoria; order Seisonacea; family Seisonidae; genus Seison; species Seison nebaliae. Next base: position 26,854 of record JALJEE010000735.1, read on the forward strand.
TGGCGATCTTCATTCACTTTGTAACTCGAATGTACAATCAGATTATCTGGTTAGTAAATAAATTAATAACATGAAAATTTGAAGTTTCTTTAGACGGGAATGAAATGTTTGGAAGCTGGCTGTTACGGTGCTTATCAAAATGTTCAAATCAATTTGAAAGATGTGGAAGATGTAAGCTTAACAAAGAAAGTTCATTTGACATATGAAACATAAAATATTTAACATATGATTTTGATGTAGATGTTGGAAGATTCGGAGACATATCTCAAGAAGTCGAAATTACTTCTTGAAACGAACATATATTAGAGAGCATTTTTTCTGTTTGAATATCATAATTCTTTCTAAATATTCTGACAAGAATCAACACTTGAGCATTATAGTTAACGCAAATCGATTCATCGATAACCAGTATGAAAAATAATAAAACTTAAAAAATAATCAGAAGTTTTTGATGTTTTATAAAACATGTCGTAACCTCTGTCAAATTAGGTATATTTTATAAGAGTACATAAAGCGCTGTAAGATAATTCACAAAGTTAAAATCTATGCATTAACAAGGAATTTTCCATAAGCTTTCAATTTTCACTCTCTTGCACGTTTCAAAATTTTAAAACTAAAAACAGGTATATTATTAAATTTAAATTAAGTTTTAATTTATCATTAAATTAATACAAAAATTATATCAAGAGTGTATTATTAGAAAACTATTTGAGAAAAAGGATTCAGATTTTTTTTGTTTTCAGAAGCTTTCAAAAGAAAGTTTAAACGAATAAAACTTATAAAAACTTTTATCAGATCGTATTTGTAGACGACAGTTCCCAGCACAAAAATAGGACAGTTCTCAACCTCAAAACATACTGGCCTGGAATCCGGAAAAATCTGAAAAAATTGTAACCGTACATAAAAATTCTCAAAACAAACAGTTAATGAATTATTATTATTAATCAATTATAAGAATATAAAAGCAATTAATAAGAATAAAGCTTTTTCGATATTTAAAATTTTAAATTATTCAGATGAAAAATTAAGAAGATTGTTATTTATTGTTTGAGATCAAATGGACTGATTGAGAAATGAAATTGAATGTTTGAGAATAGATTTCAACGGAATCTAACTTTCATAAATTATAGTATCGATTCCGACCAAAAAAGAGGATACATTTCTTGGTTCAAAATTGACTACTAACTTCATCTTCTTTCTCATCTTCCACTCAACAAGAAAACTAACATTGTAAGTCAAAAACTATCCTAATTATGAATTAATAACTCTCCTTTGGAGGATTTTTATGTACGGTTAATACTTTTCTACTTCAATTTTCCGTATATTTTGAGGTTGAGAACTGTCCGAACGAATAAAAAACAAGTTGAGAACTGTCGTCTACAAAATTCTTATACAAATTTACAATCTGTCCGATTACCGTTAAATAAATTAATAACATGAAAATTTGAAGTTTCTTTAGATGGAAATGAAATGTTTGGAAGTTGGCTGTTACAGTGCTTATCAAAATGTTCAAATAAATTTGAAAGATGTGGAAGATGTAAGTATAACAAAGAAAGTTCATTTGACATATGAAACATAAAATATTTAACATATGGTTTTGATGTAGATGTTGGAAGATTCGGAGACATATCTAAAGAAGTCGAAATTACATCTTGAAACGAACATATATCAGAGAGTATCGTATGGTTTCGCTGATACTTCAATCAATAGTTGAGTATATAATTTCTGATTATTTCGAGCAACTAATCGATAACGAACACTACTTAATCCATCCCATTCTAATCGTTCGCGATCCGTTTGTAATAGTTTCAAACTAAATCGATTTTAACAGAATAAAAATATTTTAATAATGAGAATACAAATAATAACTTGTAATCACCTAGAGGTGCTTTTCTTTTTTGATGAATTAACATATGATATTGGGCATAACTTGAAGATCGTTCGATATTTAAATTATTTTCGTCTAAACGATAAAAGAAGTCGTCATCTAATTTCGGTTAGAACATTTATCATTAATTAAAAGTCATAGAGAAATAATGAACCCTCAGCACCCCAAGCCCAATATAAATTAGAGAATCCGTTTGCGTATAAAAAATGAATTGCTGGAACTACCAATACACCTCCAATTAATTCCTTATAAACTAATCTATTTTTGAAGTAATGAAAAAAAATGAAAATATATGTAACCTAACTTCATTCCTAAAGTATCTACTTCAACAGCAAGATGTTTTGGTTGATAACTACAATTATAAACCAGGCGATCATCCAATGCAATCATATCAACATCATGGAATATAAAGCAATCAGACAATTGTAAATCATTTTCATGTTCATATTTCCAAATTTCTAAAAATCCTGCGTTCATTACAATTCCTTTATTAAATTCATGCTTTGATGTCTGATGACAAGGAAATTGAATGACATTTCTAAAAAAAAACTAAATAACTTGTTCACATACGTAAATTACATAGTTGATTTTATGTAAGGACAAAATGTAATGAAGGCGAAATAACAATTTTTTCAATTGATTGTTACGATTTCGATATGGAATTATTACTGCAACCTTGATAAAGATAAAGATTATTGAAAATTTCGAAAAATAAACTTTAGTTGGGGAAAAACAGTTTTTCGGTCTTCCTATACCCCAATCAAAGTCATTTGTCTTGACAAATTGACTAGAAGTTACGTCTACTTTTTGTATTAAACTTCGATATTCAGTTTTTAATGCATTATGTCGTCTAAAACGCTTTGGATCACGAAAATATCGACGAAGTTCATTATATAAAATCGTTGGCAATATGTTATCTAAAAATCTTTGAAATATTTAAAGAAAATTGAAAAATAAGTAACATTTGGCAGATGTATTCATTTTACACATATTATAACTAAGAAATGCATTCACATCTTTTGAACGTTGCACATCACATGCACTTTTATTGTACGTGCATCTCTCGAAATACGTTCTTAATCTTGAAACAGAACGTAACAAATTGAAGGAAAAATATCGTCGATCATCATCTCTCAATTCATCTAGAACAAATTTTTCGATTGATGACAAATTCTTTTCGTACTCCGAAAGTAGTCGTTGAGTAAAGGTAAATCTTGATTCACTGTGACAAGCAATATTTATCAACCGCCAATCATTCAATCTTTTATTAACATATCTCGATTGTGCTCGAATGAGATTATCATAAACCAATTGAGTTTTATTAAAGAATTGGAAACATATCCCAATTGAGGAACAACAGACAAAACATAACGCACTATAAAATATAAAGAGTGAGAAACATATTTTCTTCCGTCTTTCTTTTTCTTTTACTATTCAAAAAATTCAAATTACGTTAGAAGAAGTTATTTCAAAAAATAAACTTCTAAGTTTTGTATAATGAGGAACCATTGTTCTATTTTTTTACTCTATTGATGCTTGAAGTAAATTAAATAATCAGTATGGACGTTGACACATACGTTGCTGGAAAAAACTTACGTTAATACCATATTTACGCTATGTACAATAAACGAAGTATATTAATAGTAAAGATAATAATGATAGATAGGAAGATAAAGTATATTAAATAATAATAATAAGCATGTAAGAATTTTGGAACTTATTTTCAGTTATAAAATACTTTTCATCTTTTCAATGTTTTTTAAAAGAAATGTTCGAGAGATTATTTATGTTTATATAAAAAAAAAATTATCTATTTTCTCTTTATCTTCATCCAACATTGAATGTTTTATTATTTTTTCGATTAATATCTGATTAATATTTATTTTGATTTAGATGTTTCAATCATAGTGTTTTCCCTATCCTTATATTTTGGCACCTCATTTTATTCATTTCGGACAGTTCGTTATTCTCATATAAGGGTGCCGAAGCCACCGTATACCAGATGTTAAGATTAACATAATTTAACTAACAATGGTAAGTTTTTAATAAAATAAACTGTTTAGTTTAAAGAGAAACAAAATTCTCATAACGCATGCCACTGGATAGAGAAAACAAATTACTTGTGAAAACAGTAAAAATACAAAAAAATCTTAAATTTACATATATTTTTTAAATTTTACTTCCTATAAGTTATCTCGTTTTCTTTTTAGTTTACACTGCGGGGATTTGTTGTATTAATAAAAAAATAAAATAAAATAAAATAAATCAGCCTTCATTAACGGCGTGTGGGGCAAATTAGGAAGACTTCATCATGATTATTTTATCACGTGTGTTTATTTATCCAAAATTATAGATTAAATATTAAAGAAATAATGTAACAAAAAATTATTCAAAATTTTAGAATTATTAAGAGCTATTATTTTATTAATTTATTGGAGAACAGTGGAAATTTTATTGAAAAATTCGGCCAATTTCAATGAAAAAAATGACAAGGAGGTTGAGTAAGAAGTTCTGCAATTCTTCATTCTCAAATTTTCATCTTTTTCAATTTCTTTCTTACGTTACACCCTTTTTTCTTACCTTATTTTTAAATAATTTATAATTAAACTCTTCTAAATTAAAAAATTTGGCAATTGAATTTTCAAAAGATTCTTTTGACGGATTATCGCAATTAATTAGATGTTTTAATAGGTTATTCTTCAATTCAACAAGAAAATTCGTTCACTATATTTTCAGTGAAAAAACTCAAAAAGTTGAAAAACTGAAATTTTTTCTTTGGAATTGTCCACATATTTGCGTACAAAAAATAGTCTAACATATGGTTATATCGGTTAATTATCTGAAAATAACAATACCTGGTATATTCTCAGTACTCAATGTAAAATATGATTGATGTGACTGAAGCTTCTTCATCGGAAGCCGGAAAGTTGTCATGAAATCATGTCATAGCATGATAGCGGGATTTCCGATGAAATTTTTGATGTTTCGCTGAAGGGTTATATGTTATGAGAGCGATGTTTCGCAAAAAGCAATAACATTTTGTTACTGGCTATTAAAGAACAAGAGGTGTACTTCATACGAAGAAATGTTTAGTCAAATGAAAGAGCTTTTTTTAAACAATTTGTATATCGTTGTTCTAAATTTTTAAATTATTCTTTTAATGGATTATCGCAGTTAATTATATGCTGTAATCCGCTATTCTGTCCTTTGAAAAGATTATTGACCGTTATGAAAACGTTTCTGCCCTATTGTACTCTATCATCTTTGTCCTTGTTCATATGTATTATTCAGTTCTTTCTCTGATTAAAAATACCACGGAATGGGTATATCATGCAGTAGTAAAACCACCATAATTTGCACAAGAATGAAAACAGGTACACTAACAACAAACAGACCAAAACCAAACATACCAGTTGCAAAATAATAAGCTATAACCGTATAAGCTAGTGCAAGAATTTGGCTCCCCGCAGCGTATCTAACCCGTGCTCTATGATCTAATTGAAGTCTTGGCGGATGTTGAGCAGGTTCAGGAGGTTCCATTAAAGCTTTAAAATCTCTAAGTACTCTTCCAAGTAAGCCTTGAATATAACGTACTTTTTGTCTCCATTCTTCCATTTCGTTGTCTAAGCTGTAGCGGTCTAATAAATATATAAGAATAAATAGCATTATCTAAAGTTAGCTAACTTGAACCCATATTGGTTCGGTCAAGTACATCTATTTTCAAGAGAATAGGTTATACTAATTTGAGAAAGATTAACATTCTTCATCATTAAACTGCTTCCATTTACGATCAATTCCTAGGAGATAAAACACATAGAACAACTACTATAAATTTAATGTAAACTTTCAGCTTCATTTATAATTTCCATTACTAAAAACAAAAATATGTATTAAAATATATAATTTTAATATAATCTCAAAAAAATACTATACTGCTAGAATCTTGAGCAGCATATTTAGCCATATCCTTAGGTCCTACTCCAAAGTGCTTACGAAGCGCTACAAAACAACATCCTTAGAATAATAAGTAGATTGAAATTTAACAATATATAAGGTACATCATACATTCTTTTCCTTCTTGAAAATTTTTAAAAACGGGTCTCGGATCTTCAAGTTTCGGTATAAATGGAATACCCCCATTACAATAAGGACATGGAACAAAGGGATATATTACATTCGGTGGTAAAGGCAGTATTTTAGACCGATGTTGAACCCAATTTTGGATACATTTAACACAAAATTTGTGGCGACATGGACTTATTTGAAATAAAGGTTCTGGCTCTGGATTTTCACTAGTTGTCTCCCAGCAAATACTACAAATATCTTCTTCAGTAAATTGCGTTAATTTTCCGCATATCAATATTTCTTCAGTTTTTTCTTCATAGTATTTAAAAGCTATTAATATGGAATTTTTATTAAATAATTCTTGATAATGAAATCTAACTTTCTTTCATAGAACGATCCAGTTTACCTATAAAATTTCGAATTAATATCATTTAATTACACCCCTATTATTTCCTCCGTTATATATATCATGCTCCCTCGAAGTTTACGTAAATTTTGTACATTTAGTGCAACATTTTATATATGCTTCAATTCTAATTTTTAATAAACGCAAGATTGTGCAGAGCAATCCAGGATTTAAACTCAGGTTACTTAGGCATTGAATTTGAATGGGATCTTCTTCAGTACCAGTTACTTGATAATAATTAAACGAACAAACCATATAGATCTTCAAGTAAATATTTGTTTCTATCTAATTTATATAGGTAGGTATTTTTACAATAGTTCTCCACTAATTCGGTATCCCGGTAAGGTCTGCCCGCTCGGAAAGAACTAAGTGCACCTATTTAACGTCAAATAATAAATCCATTTGAACATAGTATTTACTAACGGTCGCAATCAAATGTTATATCTAAAGATGTTAATTTAAAAATAATTGTTATTCAAAATTATTACAAATACAATAATTTTAACTGATTGACTCCGATGACAAGAATATGCTGAGGAAGAACAATACCAATTGACATACATCCATATCTTTTTATTAGATGTAAATTCCTAAATTCCAGATAAAGTTTTGGATAATTGTATGTACTTTTCTAAATCAGGTTGGGAAGTTAAAGGGAAGGATATCAAATGAACTAGAATTAGAAGTACAACTACAAAAGTAAAATAAACAAGAAAAAAAGAACGAAAATTAAAATACGAAATAATCAAGTTTTTGATTCCATACAATACTAATCATTAAATACAGTAAAAACTTAAAATAATGGCATACTTTTAAGGTTTTGTACAATAGATAATAAGTTCAGTTTTATTAGGTGTTTTTGTAATGTTGCATATCTTAAAATAACCCTATTTTTTATTTTAAATAGCGGTTAAGTTTATTGTAATAAACACCATTGAAAAAAATAAATGTACAACTGAAGTAATAATTTTCAAGCATTTTATAGAGTAAAATGTACATCTATTTGAGTGAATTCGAAGGTGCACAGATTTTTTAAAAATTATGTACGAAGAACAAAATAAAACGAAAACATAAAAATCTAAAAGTTTCAGTAAATATTAACGATATCATCGAGGAAATTGTAATGTACATTTTTTTCGGAATATTTGATAGTAAAGTACTTTCTTTTATGATGATATTAACCAATTGCTGGAAAATGTTCGTCAATATTTATTATAAATAAAATGAATCGTAATTGCCATTGTAAGATAAGCGCGTTTATTTAGAGTTTATATTTCAATATTATAAAAAACATTTATTTATGAAAAAAATAAAATAAAAAAATGTTAATATCTTTTCAATAGGTTTATCGATATAAGAGTATTGTAATATAATGTCGTAAAGTGTTATAGTATTCTAATTATTGAAGTAATAAGAGTAAAATTGAAGAAGCTAATTTGGATCGATTTGAAGATGTCACATGATGGACATCAGATAAATGTTGCGTAAAATTATCGTGAACATCATTTAATGATTGAGTAGAGTTATGAAAGAGATGACCGTCACATAGGGGACATACCACGCTATTTATTCCACTGGAAATGTTGGTAAACTGTATTGATCGAGTATCTGATGGTAACATGTTAGACGTTCGATTAGGATTATTTTTGCAATGGAAATTTATGTGGTTTTCTATCCGTCGTACATTAGCGTCAACTATTGAGAGATTAGAATTGGTAGTAGGAGGAATCATCACATCTTCTTTACAAAGTGGGCAAGTCAATTTTATCATTTCATTCGTCGTCGAGTTAATTGAGGAAGATGATAAAGTTGGTGATGGAATGCAATTCATAAGAGAACTAGAAAAACGATTTATGATATTAGTTTTATTTTCACCATTTTTACTATTCATTAATGTTGGTGGATTGGATTGAGATGAATAAATTGAATTTAAATTGGTAGAGGATTTATTTGCAGTGGTTGTCATGGTAACAGGATCACTCTTACTTCCTGAATTCTGATATGATTGTAAACATAATAACAATTGCACTAAAGCATTCTGATCAATCGATTCATTTTGTTTACTTGTTATATTGGGATTGGGTACTGCAGTATCAATATCCTTAATATTTTTCAATGACGTTTCATTTGAATGACTAAGATTATTCTCATTAGCTGAACTACTTTTTTGATTAAAAGCATTACTTCGGAAAACTTCATCTTGAATAGTTTTATGCAACAAATTTGCAATATGTGATGAATTTCCATTTTTAGATTGATCAGAATTTAACTTCATCGAATTATTCTGCCTATCGTTGAATGATGCCTTACCGTTGTTAGATGATCTGTGGTATTTCTTCATCAAACTTTCATTGACAGTAGAGTTATTGTTGTTGTTTATTAGTTTCATTGGGGAATTAGACATGTAGTTGGATGATTGATTCAATTTTTTATTATAAGTCGTTGGATTTAATGTTTTATTGACCATCGCCTGTAATTGACAAAGAACATTTTGTTGTTTTGTCGGTTGTAAATTTTGATCGGAAACATTCACATTTACAATCGATGATTTGCTAGATGTTGATGAATTGTCTTTATATTCTGTTGATAGAAAGCAATCAGTTAAGTTAGTCAATGCATTAATTGGATGTTGACTATTTGATCTGTCATCCGATTTCAAAGGAGATATATTGCAGATACCTTTGTTCTTCAATTGTTCTCCATCATCCATCTTCCTTCCAAATTTCTCAAAATCTAATATTAATGGTGAATTCCTTTCGCTATGAATCTTTCTAATTTTGCTTTCATTAATTAACGGCTCACTATTCTTTTCGTTATACGACAATCGTCGCTTATTCTTCTTTTCATTTTCATGAAAATTAAATTTAGATTTCAGATTATTTTCCGACTTAATATTCTCTTTATTGAGGTCTAGCGATTTGGAGGTTGTAATAGTACCACAACTTCCATGGGAAGATGTACTGTCATTATCATTCATTTGTTGTATAACATTTTCATTCATATTATCCATTTGTGTTTGTAACTTGTTCATTTGATCTTTCACTATCTTACTGTTTAGTGATTCCATGTTGAATAAGAATTTTTTGCTGCTGCGTTCAATCGCTTTCGTCATATGTAATGTCACACCGTTTAACAATTCCATAAATTAATTTCGAGAATATAAATCTTCGTAATAAGTGAAAATTAGATAGAATATATAAAAATATTTATATCTGATATAACAATAAATCAGATAAATGAAAAAGAGAATGGTGAGTGGAACGAAATGTCTAAAAGAAGAATAAGTTTTGGGGGAAATATGATAGAAAACATAAAGAATTAATCTCGTGAGTAATAAAATTAAAAGGAAAAGAAGAAAAAGAATAAATTTCAAGAATTGACAAAGCAATGTCAAAACGACTGACAGGAGAATGAAAAATGACTCAATTGTCGTTAGAATCTTGATTTTCTGATTAATTTATTAAGTGATCTATAGCTCCTGTCAGAGAGGCAACTATAATCATTTTAAATATACCAACGATTTCTTCTTATAAACTTTCACTAATGTCCCATTCACTAATTCGTCGTATGATTGAAACTCCGTAAACTTTCCCAATACTCAAACTAGAAATTTTAACAAAGAATAAATGTCGAGAACCAAACTTCATTAATTTTCTTATTGTCAAAATTAACAACTAAGTATGTCACTTAATATGTTCATCTGCTCTTGAAAGAAGACGAGATAAGAGTAATTGACATCTTCCTAATTTATTACAAGTCATTGACATTTCCTTCTTTATCATGCTGCTATTTCACAATTCTCACTCAAAAAATCTATAGTCAAATTTCCGACATTCATAAACTTTCACTGCTTTATGTTTATCGAGAATAATTTGAATGATATTCAATGACCAATCTGTCAAATAATATAATTTTTGTTTGTTACATAATAATATGACATTTACTGTTCTTACAACGAAAGAGATGAAAAGAAATGAAATATATAAAATCTAAAAGAAGAATCTAAACAAATTTTTAGAGATATAAATTTGTTCAATTCGGTTTTGAGCGACAAATCGCTTTTCCTGTAATAATAATAAAATTTTCAGAAATGAATGAAACTGCTGAAGAGAATGAAGGAGAAATGGAAAAGAAATTTGTTTCGAATCCAAATCATCTGACGATTTGTGGATGATGAATGATTAAATTCACAACAATCTGTTAATGTTGAAATATATCAAGTTTTATTTACGATTATTGGAGAGGTGTCGATATATGTTTGTATATAAAGGAAAGACGTTCTTCCCTCATACATCATTTCAGAAATTGCGGCATGTCATAAACATTATTGTCATTTTACTTTTGTTATGCTGATTACAGTAACTGAAGATGGGTGATGAAATGTCGGCAATTGGAAGGGTGGCATCGAACACCCGCTAATACAGAATTTTTAGACGTCATTACTCTCATTGCATTTGATTTATTACCTGTCTCCTATTTGCAGAATCATTATTTATTCTCTACCTTTCGTTATCCACGAAGGTGAATAAGAAAAGAAATTTTTACGATGATGATAATTGAGATAGTGCATAGTTCGTATTTTGAATGACGACTGACGAAATGGATAGAATGCAAAATTGAAAATATAAACAATAACTTGCCAATAGATCAATCATTCTATAATGAAAGAGAAAGACGAGAACTGAAATGAGATTTATGTTGATTAAATGAAAACCGATTTACGAAATGGATGTGACTTCCTATTAAAGAAATGGATAACAGGTTCGATGTTTACACTCAAATGATTTGAAATGATAGAAAAAGATTAAATTCAATTAATTTTTTGACAGTTTTCACTAATTTTCCAACAATAATATCGCAACACTTAACAATAAATTCTCCCCATTGTTCTATTGATATTAGTTATGTGAAATTTTTCCTGAAAAGATGACGAACCACATTTACCAATTTTATCGATGGCTTTAATTGATGGATATTAGTCAAAAGATTAATGAATCAGATAACGAATTACTAAAGAATTATATATTAATGAATATATACAAATACATCTTCGAATGAAGACAAACATCGTTAAATGTTAAGATAATCTATACTTTACTCCACATATGTACCTTGTCCAATACAAGCCAAACCAATTTCTTTTTGGATTCTCGAAAATGGCTAATTTCATTCTTACTGTATTATTATTAAAATTGAATTTAAAAATAACTAAATTAAAGATCGAATAAATTTAATTAAATTAAAACGGCACATTCTTCTCTCACTATTATAAAAGTTTTCTATAACTCCATTGTCGTTAAGGTTCTTCACTAATCATTAGTTTCGAATCATCGACTTTTCTTCACCATATATAAACTTTCTCAAAAAAGTGACTAAACGGCAATTTTCTCTAACACATTTTACTTTACAGAAAATTCCCCAGATTGTTCCAATATAGAAGTTTCATCAGCCTACTGTCAATTAAATGGAAAGATGTCAGAATTGTTGACAAAATATTTTATTAGACTTTAAAAACTTGTATAGATTCTTATCAACATTTTTAAAATAAATTTATTATATAACTTGATATCATTTGCAGACAAAATTTATGCATAATGTCGTAATGTGCAAAAAGACGTATTAAGATGTATATTCATAAAAATTGTTACTTTTTTAGAAAATTTAATTTAGACTCTGAAAAAGAGTGGGAACATTAATTTCAAATGAGATGTATTCATTGTCTAGTTTAGAAAATAATCAGTGTCATTCGAATACGAGAAATTCCTGAGAAAAACGCCAATAAATTTTTTCGTGCAACAAAATGAGTCGTCTTGACGAGAACTTTCGGGAAATTTTAATATGAAGAGTTTTCTCAAACGTTTATGAGAAGTTTTCTTTGTTGTTCTTTTCTTTTTCAAATAAAAATACTGACTTTTGGACATGGGAAATATTTGGGAATGGAAGAAAAATTTTAAGCACATTTGCATTGAATTTCACTTAAACTAACATGTAATGAAGAGAATAGACAAGAGTGTTTTACGCCATGTGTCAAATCTTTGTCACATTTCTTTCATGGCAATGTTCGACACCGCTTTGATGATAAGTATCATTTGATTTGAACGAAAATTTATGTTTATACATTTGCACTCTCCCATACACATAGACACATCTCATAACATGTACATATAATTTAAGCATGCTAACAGTTCCGATGATACCAATAAAAGAGATATAATCATAAAGAATTAATGGAGATTATTTATTCGTCGTATTCATTTTCAGCCACCTCTCTAGTAATGTCTAATCAGTTTTCGAAGAGATAACATCTAATTGAGAAATATTAAATAATTAATTAACATAAATATTTGTGCACATTCATCGACATCGAGTTACGTAGTAGTTAAAATAAGACATATCTTCCTGTTGTCAATTCTGACACTTTTCTCAAATGATTGCACATCAAATCATTCTATGAGCATTATTCTAAATGGATCAATTGACTCCAATTGAATGGAATAAGTGAGCCGGATAAAAGAAGGAATAGAATGAAAGGGAGAGGAAAGAATATGACAAAGATGCACGAAAATTGGAAATGTTTCACAGATCGAACGACTAACTGACTGAGATGATTTGGGAAGGAGAGATGGAAAATTGAATAATAGGATGTGAAGATGATGATCGATAAGTTTTTAAGTTGAACATTCAATTTGTGTTAAAGAATTTTTGTTAAAGAATGAAGGAATATAATTCAACATATTCAACATAACTTACATAGTTAATGGAAATATATTTGATTGATGCAAATGAAAGGAAAATGATAAATCTAATTCATCATCATATTTCGACATTGTCAATCATTACCTCACGTTGGAACATGAAATAATGAAGAAAAATAACAGAATAACATTTGATATTTGACGACTGACATTTACGTCACTGGCATTTCTGATAGGCGATGAAACATTTTGATTGAAGTCGATTGAAAAGGATTGGCAGTTTCTCAATAATTCTAAGTGATTGGTTTGAGAGGTCGAAAAATAATTTTCTATTTTAATTGAATCAACAAACTCTCTAACATTCTTCTTCCATTAAATGATACTGACCATCATAATTATTGTAGTCTGTGAAACTTTCCTATTGACTAGTACAACAAACAAGAAACGTGGTAAAGAAACGAAACGGAGACAGCATTCGAAATGAACCATATTAAAAATAAGAAAATTGAATAGATGAGAGTAGAAAGTGAATACAAAACTGACAGTAATAGTTTTTAGCGTTTTGATTGACGAGCGTCCGCTAACTTGATTGATGAATTCTATATGTACTTCATTCATTATCGTTAATGTTTCTTCCCACCTTCAACCAATTCTTCACTAACTTAAATTCGTTTTCGATTTCATTCAACACTCAATTCTATCGTTTTAAAATAATCAATTATCCCACACTTTCACCATCCTCCTCACCAGTTAACAGTTTTTAATGATATATGATGTAACTTTGATTGGGGGACAGTTCTACTCCTTTACGAGTTCTACTCCCTGGTAAAGGAAAAACGGGTAAATCTACTCCTTCTACACCGGACAGTTCTACCCTTTTTTCGAAATATTCCTACAGTTTTACTCCTTTTTCTAAAAAATTCGGACAGTTCTACTCCTTCTTTTACTCCCGTTTTTAAGGGATTCTATCTGTCCGTTTTTTTCCAGTTTAGGTGTAGAAATTCGAAGGAGTAGAACTGTCCGGGAACAGTAGCTTTATCAATTTCATTTTTAGAATGAACAATTTCTAATCCATCAAAATTCCGTGATTTCTTTACGAACTTTAACTTTCAATAGTCTATTTGAATATTTTGAGAAAAGTTTTCAGAACGTCATATTAACAATCACATCCAACACATTCAATATTAAATTATGAAATAATTTATATTGATCAAATTCATTTATTAATCTCTACTAACATCTTCAGTCTACTCCGTTTTATATACAATATATTGAGTGTCTTATATTCTATCCCACCGATATTGTATCAACAATACGTGTCGATCGTATGAAGATGGAAAAGATGAAGAAAACTTTCATTGTTGATCTATGTGATTCTGAACGAGTGTTAGATGCTCTTCTTGCCAGAGGCAAGAATATGCACACTATTAATAACAAGTTGTTCAATATTATAAGTAAATTCACCACTTTTAGTAAGAGACAAATTTAAACTGGTATTCTTTATCAATTTCTTGATTCTAACAGAACCTTAATGGACAATTCTTCCTCTTTAAACCCAAATTTTCAAGAAAGATAAATGAGTGAAAATTATTTATTACTATTCCTACTCTAATAATCCATGCTGACTACAAATATGGTATCTACGTACAATTTGGAGATGTCTGGTGAAGACATATGTCAATCAATGCTCAACAAATATTCCTCTCGATTATATTAATAACTTTTGTATTTCGATGTTTTCATCACTCAATATAAAATTTCATTTGCTATTTCCAACCCATTTCCCATTATCGTTCATATGATAATATGTCGGTGTTATATATAACCAATTCCAATTCACATTCTCTCATCCAATTCCCAAATTTTTTCTTATCAGTTTTCTCAAAAATATTTCTCCTTTCTAAATTAAAAATATGCATTTCATTCAAATTTCAAGGGTCTTTTAAAAAACTTGATCTTAATCTTTAAATTTTCGAATAAACTTCTCTGGAAATTGAACTACAAATTAAAGTACAAATTAAATTAAAATTAAATTTCAATTTTCATAATTTCGAAAGTAAAAATTAAATTATTATTATTATAAGACTATTAAAATTAAGCGAAATATTTAAAATGGAGGATGAATGCATATTGCGTTAACAATCATAATTTGATTGTGACGGTTGTCATTGATACGTAAATACAATTTGTGATAATAAATTCTAATTAATCTGAATATTTTTCTATAATTACTGTACTGGATATAGTACAGTAAAATGGAAACAAAGAAAGATGACTATCGAATAGAACATGGAGTTCAAATTGATCCCAATGTCATATCATTAACACAATGCCAAAAGGGTAAAAATTATATGGTACGAATAACCTTATTGAATTTGGATCAGAAACCTAAAAAAATTTCAGTGATCAAATCGAATGATCCAAATTGGTTGTTAAGTGCAAAGCAACCAATAGTCTTCGAAATCACTCCTAAAAGCGAAGAGTCATTGTTTTACGAATATAAATTTTCGTCGAAACATAATCCCCATAACACCAGTCCATATCGACCATTAAGTGAAGGTGTTCTTGAAGTGTTAATCAATAAAAGTACAGCAAAAATTCCTTATTCGATTTATGGTGAATGTGCAGAAATCATATTTGACGGTGCATCTCTTTCTTTCTCTGAACTTCTAACATTATTTTTAGAAATGAATTTCACTTTTGATTTATTGTTAAATGATCCGAATGTATTTCTCCAAACAAATCTGAAAAATGTTGGTCGATACAAAGCTAACATTGAATTCCGACCGAAAGATCCTCATATTTTTGTGAATATGAAGAAAAGTGTTGCTACTCCTGGAGAATCATTACCATTCGAAATTGGTGTTGATGTTACTAACGAAATTTCAATTACCACAGGAATAAAGTTTCTCCATAAATTTTTTCATTCTAAATACAACAAATATTTTTTTCAGTGTCTTCGTTAACGATATGTTATACCCAAAACCGATACTTGTTACGGCCGAAGTGAAAATTTGTAGTTTAGATCTGATATCTAAGAATACTCAACAAAAAATTGAACGAATCGACTTTAGTTCCGTTTATTATGGTTGTGACTATTTTCGTGAAGCATTGATCTTCAACAAGTCGAAATTTCCCATACAATTCTTGATTTTTGCTGGTACAACAAATGATGGACAACAAGATGTTAAAATTTTCAGTTTTTCCATAATCACAATAATTTCAGAATACGGAGGATGAAGATGGTGATTTTAAAGGTGCTAATAAGAATGATCGAGTTTTCGGAGCGTTTCCAACCCAAGGTGAATTACGACCATTCGAGAAGAGGAATGTGGTATTCCGTTTTTCCCCACGAATGAAAGAGCCTGCCATCGGTTTTAAATCGACAGAAATTGTACCGTTCGAGAAAGAACATTCGATGATTATTTATATTGTTGATGTTGTTAGATGGACACAATCGACTAGTATGTCAGATCCCGATAGTGCAGCGGCAAAATTTTGTTGTGTCACATTAACTGGTAATGTACATCCAGTTAATTTATCATTCGAACCGGATAATGCAATTGAATTTGGTGAAGTATTAGTTGGACAAGGAAAGAAGAAAGAATGCGAAGTACTCAATTTGTCTCGTTCAATGACTTTAAATATTAAATTTCAAAAATTGGCAAATTTCCATGTATGTCCGGAAATGGCACAGATTAAACCACTTTCCAAACAACCATTCATTGTCATATTTACCCCCAAACAAATTGGAACGTTCAATTATTCGATTGGAATGGATGTGTTAGGACCAATTGTAAAATCGGATTATTTTAATGCTCAACGTGGACCGTTCTATACGAGACATATCGAAGTAAATGCGGAAAGTATGCAGAAAGTAGATTATGAGAAACTCGACGAAAAGTTCAATAAAATTGTAGAAGCAACGAAATATAAATATCCTAAGAAGTTAGAATCATTTATGATTCATCAATATTTTTATTTACTTTAGAGAAGCGAAAGAATTATACGACCCAATGTTAGAGATTTTTCACTGTTTCCATAGTAATTTTGGAATTTTTCTTTGATTTTTATGATAGTCCGAAAAATGTGAAAAGTTCTGAAAAATTATACAAAATTCGAAAAGAATTAGAATTGGAAGATTATGAGACTAATGCAATGGTAAGTGAAAGATACGCTTTGAATAAAGAAGAAAGACAAAAAGTAAAACAACATCGTAAATTGTATGATATTGAGAAAATGTCGAGACATGTGGAGAAACCACGAGACGTGATAACAGACCCGTCAAAAATCGAAGATACATTAACTCAATCGTCAAGTCTACTAAAAAGTTTCTTCATTTCATCTCAAATCTTTATAATAATTAATGAATTGAAGAGAAATCGTTATTCCCGAAAGAATGGCAATTAGTGAGTGCTAGAAATATGATTGCCGAAAGAAATGATCTTGAACAACTTACCACAGTAACATCGTGTCCAATGTATCCGAGAACACAATTGCAGAAACAAAATACATCGGTAAAACTGAATCCTATCGAATCGTTACAGACAGTTTTTTGTTAGTCAATTTTCTCAAATGATGTTTCGCATAATTTCCTTCAGATCCAGAAACTCTCAATTTTGGAATTGTTCAGGTAAAATCATCATGTCGATTAAATTTATATGCATGTAATCAATTGGACATTCATATTTATGCACAAATGGAAGTTTCTTTTCTTTTCATACGATTATTGTATAAATCTTTTAGACGGATATTGAAGAACTGAAACTATCTTTTCCTCGAAAGCAGGTCATTCCTCCGAAAAGTAAAGCAATCTTCCCAATTTGCTTCCAAAGTGAAACGAAACAACATTTCCAACGGTTCATCTCTTAATTATCTTTTGATTAATTAAAATGGTTTTTCGACAATTTATTTAGAGATATTAAATTTACAATAAATAAATCTTCCACTCGCACTATAAGAGTTACTGCCGAAGTGGCATCGGGCACATTAAACTTATATCCTAAACATCATCTAATTTTAGGTACAACATGTGCCTCCAGTTGTCTACCGAACATAATCTCTCAATTCCATGGAATGGTAACATTAACCAATCCGCAAGGTATACCAATGACTTTCCGATGGGAACGTGTATCGTCCGATGTTGGTGAACAATACTTTCAAGATTTTCATGAATCTGATTATCAAAGACAGAAAAATTACCACACAAAACAAGATAGAGGACATGAGATTGTGGAAGAAGATAATACTCAAATAGGTATCGATCCACCAGAAGGAGTTGTAGCAGGAAACGCAAGTATAATGTGTGAAGTCATTTGGAAATTGGATTACAATCATGTCACAGATAAGTATTTTATGGTTCTCTTTGCAAATGGCAGTCATAAGATCATGAAAGTTTCACTTTCTTTCACTTTAGCCAACATAACTTTTGTGGATCGTTCCATCGACTTTGGCATCATACCAACACACTTGCCATCTGAACGAACATTCTACTTAGCTAACAAAAGTGATTGTTATGCGATATATGATATCGGAATGGATCCGAATGCTAAAGGAATTAATGTCAGTCCAAAGGTTGGTATGATAGCACCCGAATCATTTAGACCGATAACAGTAAGTGTGCAAATGCAAAAGGAAAATAAATTTGAAGTATTGCTAACCGTAAAATCGAGAACTGAAGCTGGTGGTACGAAGTTGAGAGTGAGTGGTTCAGCGTCAAATCGTTTATGTGAAATAGATCAACCGAAATTACTATTTGGATCTATATTTGCGAGAACTCGATCAACAATCCCTTTCAGATTATACAACGATACATCATGTATGAATACGGTGGAAATATCTTTTAGTCGTCAATCAGATTTCTGGATCACATTCTCATCAGACGTCTTAATGCAACAAAGATATTTGGGTAATTTCGATATACGACTTTTGGGCGATACCGCTTGTGATATGAATGATAATTTATTAATAAAAGATGAATATCCAACAGCTGAAAATCGTCGTTGCTTTCTCATCGTACCGAAACAAACGTCTATTGAATTAGTGTTGAATATTTATCCAGTTGAAGTAGCCACTTATGATTTCCCACTACCAATGTTAGTGAATACACTCCAGAAACTTTCTTTGAGTGATTTAGATGTACAAAATTCAATTCCGTCTCCAACACATCGAACAGCAGAAGATATGTCTGTGAAAACGTTTTCGAAATCAACCAGTGATCTGGATCCTGTTGCTGAGAAATCGTCGTTCTCTTCTCAAATGAAACCACCAAAGAAAGTTGCAGTGATAAAGCGAATAGGAACGGTAGAGATATCGAACGATAGTCCTATTCGACAACCGAAATATACTGATGAATGTGGTTATTCATGGGAACCGTTGACATTTGAAGAAATCAGATTATTAGCCAAACAAAGACCAACTCCTTTAAGGAAGCAAAATAATGTTCATACAAGTTCAACGGAAGGAGATGAAAATCGATTACGTTTAAATAATTCGAATGAAGATCCGAAGAAAGGAATGGATAGTGCCGATACAAATATTCCATGGAGTAATGATGATCCGGCAGGAAAAACAATTTCGGCAACGGTTGTTCGACCGATATTAGATATCAGTGAAGAATCTTTTACTTTCCATACATCGAGATTAATTCAAAATTTAGTCGAATCATCAACTTTCCTTAATTGTCGATCATTCAGTTTAACAAATCGATCAAAAAATGAAGTTCATTGGATGATCGATATGTCATATGATCCTGTTCATCCGAATATATTATACGATGGTGTATTTTCCATCATTCATGGTAATATGGTCGGTTTCCCATCAGATCGAACCATCAAAGGACCAAGTGGATATTTATACGAAGGTGAAACAATTCCATTAAAAATTATTTTTTCTCCAAAATTACCTGGCACATATCAGGCAAAATTACCAGTAATTGTGAATAAAACTTCTGTTTATTCTCATTTAATATTATACGGAGAAATGCAGACACTTCGATTATCCAGTACACCATCAGATCTCAAATTTGAAACGGTTCCTTTAAACACCAAAATTAGCCAAACAATCAAGATCGAAGCATATGGTTATACGGGAAATACGAAGTTATTTGTTAAAGTACCTTCGATCAATTCTTCGGATGAATCTGACGATGAAACGATACAACCACTATCATGTAAATTCGTTAATGGTAATGTTATTTCAGTTGATTCCGATACTCCCAATTTTAACATACCTGTCAGTTTGGAATTAGAAATTGAGTTCGTTTCCGATCGACCAATTTCTTTCGTTGCACCACTTTACATTTATGATGAGAATAAAGTATCATACGAATTACCAGTTTCAGGATCGGCAGATAATTCAATGTTTTCGTCTTGTCGTTATTTAATGAATCACAATTTCCATTATATGATCCATACTCTCCCGTTGACGGCTGAAGAGGGAGATAGTAATGGCTGTGGAACTAAATATTATTTGGAACCTATGCTAATGAGTTCTGATCAAATCATTAAGAAAGTTAATGAATATTTCGATTGTATGGGAGTTACTAAAACGATCGAAAAGAATACAATGGATAGTAGAGTGAATAAAGATCGATTGAGACATTTCGGTTCAGAAAAATTGCAACAAAAGATCCACCACAACTATACTGAAGTTATTCGACATTCACAATTAAATCGCGCTTCTCATACTACTATCGGAAAAGTCGATGATGCTGTTACGCTTTACAAACGAAGATTTTCGAAAGTACTTAAAATTTTACAAGTGTCACCCAGTTCCATACATTTGAGCACCACAAATTGTATATTATCGTCAATGTTAACGAATGATGATTTTGGTAGGAAAAATTATGAACAATATTGTCGACTATTGAATGGATTACAAAGTTGGTTACGACATTTCGGTTGGTCGAAATTTGCATATTCTCTCCATATACCCACATCATTCCAGAAAAACATAACCGGTTTTGGAGTTGCATATAAGAATAAGAAATTACATCGAGAACAGCCACCTCCAAGTAGTTTTACGATTTTTGAGATGATTGAAAATTTAAGTGGAATAAGAATACCAAATACATCAAGTATGCCGTCACAATATGATGATAAGTTAACTCGAGCTAAATATCATTATTATCAACGGAAATTATTAATCGATTTCCTCAATGCCAATGGTGGATTAGTATCTCATATTAATCGAGAAATTTTGCTGGATTATCATGATTATGTAACTTTAATGCACTATTGGAAGAAGAAACAATCATATCCGAAATTATATTCAGTTGAAACGGAAGCAACCTTCACACCGGTTGAAATTCGGAAAGTTGGTTATCAATCATATAATCGATTGATGAATGATAGGACAATTTTGAATTCAAAACAACATACACTTCTTTGTTTAGATGCATGGATGACAATTCTTCTTCAATTAATTAAAATATTAGTCATATCTCGAATCGATGAATTATCATTTAAAACAGCAATTCAATCATTGGATGAAATGCCGATGTCGATTTATCGTTCGGAAATTCCAACAAAGAAAGATATTGAAAGTAGTATGGTTCATGTGGAATCCAAATTAAAGAAATTACCACCACAAAATTGTCGAATTTGTCTTAATCCTGTTTCATCAAATTTTTACTCAACATCTGAAAGATATTTATTGAAATGGATAAATTATGTTTATAACCGATATTTTGAAGCATTCTTTTTTCTTATTAATCACAACATGATTGCCCAACCTGGTGGGACGAAGGATAACGAAATGCTTTGTCTCAAACATGGCGAACAATTCGAAAAGAATATCAGCACAAATACACTCAATATCAAACAAGTAAGACGAAGAATATCAACTGAATCGTCACCGGAAAATCGCCAAAATGTTTTTAAAAAATACATTAGTGATAAAAGTGAGAAACTTCTACCGAATTTCATACCAGACACGATAAATAATTTTGCGGAAGATTTCAAAGATGGAATTGTAATTGGAATAATTTTATCAGCCTATTTCCCAATAATTATCGATCCGTTAATGCAAATGTATCCTAATCCTGTTTCGAGAGAAGAAAGAAAAAGTAATTGTAATCGAATAATTGATGCATTAAAATTCCTGGGTTTAAATTTCGATATATCACCAGATGACATCGAACATTCCGATCCAATTATGATGTGTCTATTCTTCAGTTATTTGTTTCATCATCTTCCAAAAATGGTTCAACCGAAAAGTCTCGAGTTCAGTTGTGCATTAGGCGAATTTGCTATACAAACAATTCAATTGAGTAATCTGGCGAATAAGCCACTTCAATACAATGTTGCAATCGTTTTATTGAATGAAAGAAAAAGTAGAAAGAATGCTTACTCTGAAATTCTGGATGAAGTAACTGGTCAGCAGAAGAAAGGACAGGACAGATCTCGAACAAGTATGAAAGCTGATTTGGAAAGTAATGTCTTCACTGTAAGTTCCACCAACATTACCATCCAACCAAATTCTAATGCCTCATTGACAGTGACGTATAAAGGCCACATCGTCAGTAGTGAGAAAGCATTATTATTATTATATTGTAAGAAACAATATCCTCATCAATCGTCCAATATGATTTATTTAATCACTTCTCGTACTCAACATGTAGCACCAAATGTTAGTAGTAAACAATTAATTCTTTATCATTTTCTTAAGTTTTTTTTGTTTTTTATTTCTCAATAATCTGTTTATTTTTAACTTATGCTTTACTTTTTTTTGCTTCTGTTCTTAGGGAGATAGTGTAGCTGCTCAAACGGGAGTTCTTTTTTTTTTATTTCATTTTCTATTTTAATATATATATAATTCCGTTCATTTTATTAAGCGTTATATCAAAGTGCAAACACCATTATACGAACCATATACGATACCGATTGAAGTTCGATATACAGCGAGACAAGGTGGAATTTACAATCTGAATTTACTTGAACGAATTGGAGATGACCCACTGCAACACTTTGAACCCATTAAAGAAGTGTCACGGTTACTTTTCAATTATAATTCCTTTATTTTCATTTAATCTAAACACAAATTTAGTGAAGGTAGAAGAGCTCTTCAAAAAATTATGAAAAGAAAACGGAATATATTGAATAAAATTGCTCAAATGGATCTACCAGAAGCTACACGAGACACGCCTGTCAAATATCGAACATTCTTCACTAAATCGGATTCTGTCTTCATTCCCAAATTAGAACCAGAAAAAGGAAGGAAGAAACAGAAAAAACAAGTGGAAATCAAGAAACAAAAACGGCATAAGAATATTTTAAGTGTTGTCGTTAATATTACTTACTTACCGTTAACGATAGAGAAACGACATTGTACAATTGTTTTCCGTAATGAATATTTGGGTGAATTTACATATGAATTGGAAGGAATGCCTTTATTGCCTCTACCACAACCATTCTCTTTGAAATATTTGGTTGCCTCTCCAGCTCCAACGGATCATTCAGCAAAAGATGATAATTCTTCCATGCGTTATGAGTATAATCGAACTTCAGAAAGCGAAATTGGACGTCAAAATAGTGATAATCGTTTAACTGTACATACAGCAGGAAATACTAACGAAAATTCCTCAACTCGCAAGGCGGATGATAAAGTGACAACTGAAGTAAAATTTTTGGATCATAATGATGATGACAATAGTAGTCTGTCACATATTGAAAGTAATAACAAAATAAGTAGAACTTCCAGAAGCAACACTAAAAGTTTACGTCGATCCCTTACACATCCCACTCCAAGTGCGGATCCTGGAAATACGGCTTCTAACTTAGCTGTCACATCGCCTATCCATACAAATTCATATACATATTATAATATTAATGTCAGTCCAACATATGATGCATTATCTGAAATGAATTTAAATTTGAATGCCAATCCAAAACCATCAGCCCATCGGATATCAGACAATGTTATGTCGTCGCAGCATGTTGAAGTGAAAAAATTGAAAATTAACCCGGAAAAACCGATGATAAAAAATTATTCGCCACTAAGTGAAGAAAGTGTGATGATCTCTAACGTGAGACAAACAGTGACTATACCCGGAATCGACTTTCCACCAGAACAAGTCGAAAAGATATTGAAGAATTTTAATCAGGAAACGATAAACAAATTAGGAATTGGAAAGAATAAGTATGCGGGACAAGTACCAACTCATATCATTTCAAAATCACACCAACAGAAATTGGCGCCAATTAAGTGCATTGAATTGCGGGAGAAAGTGGAAACTTCAAATATTCAGAGTGTGTTCGATAAATATTTGGAACAGGACGATGATGTTGGTCAAAAGCTTATTCGTTTAACTTCCGACTCACTTAATAAGAAACCGGAAAAGAAGACATTTGTTAATCAAGAGATTCCAACGGTTAAAGGTCCACCCGATGTCAGACATTTCCAAATATTATGTTCTACTCAACAAAAATTGAAAGCATTCATTCCCATCTATATTTATAATCAAGCGAAACATGACGCTCTCAATCACATGGTCTTGATGGTTATTCTTTTCAATTTCGAACCATTTCTATAATTTTATTTGTAGAATGAAGCCGAATTCTCCACAACAAGTAAAAATATCATTTTCGAGAAAATTATGATTGATGGTTGTTCCAAAAAGAACCCAGCGTTTGAACAAGTTAAATTTACACCAAATTTTTTAACTGTTCGATCGTCTCTTTTTAGTCACTAAAAGTTTTCCAACCGGTTCCCTATCAAGTATTCTGTACAGTACCAGATATTATAAAAGTGCCGGAAACCGTGAAATTGACAGATTATGGTTTAGAATCATTATATGTTGTGAAGGAAATGAATTTATTTGTATAGAAATTGTGAAAGATGAGATGTTTTTCTTTCTACCGGTTGAAATTCAACCCATCAATTTTACGACTAATAAATCGGAGAAACAAATTTATGCTGGAATTTGTTTAGTTTCTCCTTACGATTTTCGGGCATATAGTTTGGAGTTATCATTTAATGAGCAAGAGGATGATGAAATTTATACGTATTACGTGGAAATGACAAGTATTATAAATAAACCGATATGTCAATTTATACCGATAGTTATTATAATTATTTGCTAAATTAGAACAATTATATCCATCCAAATATTTTCTAGAGGAATAATGAGGAGCATAAATTGATATTAAAATGTTCTTTGGAAGGTGAATGTTTCTCTGGGGAGACCACTCAATTCATCGTTCCACCATTGAAAATCTTGCAATATCCTCTAACATTTACACCAACTGCCCATCGTGAATATAAAGGTACATTAACCTTCAAAAATATCAACAGAAATTTTAAACAAATCTTCCATCTAATCGGATTGGGTGAGCAAATACCTCCGTTTGATATTATAACGATCGATGCACAAGCAAGATCAATTGGAATTGGAAATGTTCTTCTAAAGAATACTACTCATCAACCAATTTACTATAAAGTTCATTCAACACTCAAATATTTGAGTGGTCCATCAACCTGTTGTGTGGCGCCAAAGAAATCGAAGTCATATAATTTCAATTACTTCCCATTAGTATCGGGGAATGATCGTGGCAAACTAATTTTCACAGTAACTGATGGAAAATCCAAGTTTTGTCCTATACTTATTTACTTTATTGCTACTAATCCGTAATATCAGGAAGGAAAATTTTACAGACAAATTACCAATTGCAACTATGGCGAATAACCAAGGAGAATACATCTGGTGTGATATCATATTTAATATCGATATGCCACAACCCGAACAAACTATTGACATTAACACAGTAGTGGGAGTTAGTAACATATTTTTCTTCGGATTTGCAATAAAGAATTCTCAAGACTGTAACGACGATAGAATTGAAAATAACAAATCCGATTAAAACGCCAGTGGTGTTGGAAGCCCATTTTAAATCTCCACCTAAATTTAAAGAAGCTGTTTTGGCTAAAAATAGTAAGAAGGACGTAACATATTCAAGAGCAATATTTTTTATCGGTGCTCCAAAACTCAAAATTGCAGCATGTGCTAAAGCTACTTACGAGTTTACGTTTAACGCTTATGTAGCAGGTGTGGACTATGGGAAATTAATATTCTCACATCCTGATATTGGGGAATTTTGGTTTTCGTTGGTTTGTCGAGTGACGAATCCCGAAGTAAAACAATTTGAGGATTTCGTTCCAGTCAATGTAGGATGTCCAGTTTTGAAACAAATAACGTTGTACAATCCAACTGAATCTCATACACCTTATCACATCTCTCTGACGAATGGGAGAGATTTTCAAATTGTACCTCACATTAACGTGCTAAAGAGTTTGATAGTTAAATCGGGTAATTTATTGCCAGAAAAATTATCAATTTATACGGAAAAATTGAGGAAATCGTCGGCGCAAGAATTTAAGGAAACTCCGTCAACCATCGTCAAAATAGCGAATCCAACTGAATCACACGTATTATTAGCACCATGGTCTACCTATCAATTAAGTATCTACTTTTTACCATCTTTTCATAAAGAAGCTTTAATTCCCGGAAAATTAACTATTACTAATGCGAAAGTCTATTTCTGCATCCTTTTGTCTGATTGATAAAATTTATATCCTTTTTAGGTGGGTAAATTTGAATATGAATTGAATGGAGTGTTAACTGAAAATTATTTCGAAAAATTGAAAGCAAAGGAAACGATCGAAGTAGCGTTGAAAGCTCCTGTTGAGGAAACAGTTGAAGGTGGATTAGTTTATCAAAACCCAACTGATACTGATTTGGCCATCGAAGTACGAACGAGCAGTATTAAAAATCAATCAGATGAAACTACATTCTCGGTTGATACGGTAAAAGATAATGTTAATTTATTTCATTTATTCAATTTTAATTCGTAATGATTAATAGGTGAGGAAATTTGATAAGAAAATTATACCAATTCTTTTTACTCCTATGAATACTCAACAATATAGAATTCGAGTAGAAATTGTTGCTAAATCGATAGACGGGTTAATATTATTTATTAAATTTCTTCAAATATAATTGGGATTAATTTCAATTAGAGTTAGTTATAGGTCAAAATTTACGAAGCCATTTCGAACATCCCAATCGAGTAGAAGATCAAGTTTTGGATTGAGCAAGAAAGGATCCGTCAGTTATTTACAAAGTAATTTAACCACGAAAAATCCATATTTGGCTGGTGATATGAATTTTAATAATAATACTACTAATAAGAAAGTTGTGGAGTTGCCGATATTTGATAATGTCAATAAAGAAATTAAAAAGGGAGAAAAATTATTGGAAAATATTCCTGAAGACAATTATGCGGTAACATTATCTGAGAATACGATGCTCATACCGAAGCAAATGACTGAAACACTTGATTCCATAAAACCGATTAACGATCAAATAAATGACATCGAAGTTATAAAAAAACAAACTCCATCTAAACCGGAGAAGGTTGTGGAGATATCAAATAAGGTGGAAGAAATACGAGACGAAGATGATGAATCCATCGATTTCGGTTGTATTTTCAACATTACTGGTGAAGGTATACCAGAGAAATATAATTGTAAAATAATGGATGAAAAATTTTCGTTGATTAATCAGCACATTAATAGTAAGCGACCAGATCTGGTGCCAAGTAAAAATAATGATTGCTTCCAAGTTGACGGAGAGGTACGAGAAGAGCAATTACATAATGTACAAGTCATATTGGAAAATGCTCCAAGTTTGATTTTTAAATTAATTCCATATAACGACATATGAATTTAGCGTCGAATATTAATTTGACTGTTACCAGTTCTCAGAATCAAAGTAACAGTACAGGTGATGATGAATATAAGATTACCAATAACTACGTTTTGGATGAAAGTTTTCTTTTTGTAATTATTAAGTGTAAATTTATTAATTGTGTTTTTCGAATAATTAAGACCAAAACCTTGTGGGCGAATATGTTTATTCTTTAGGGATGGATCCGAATCAAGAAAGAAATTCCACTATCCCATTGAGTACGTTACGTGACGTGGTAGATGTTGAGCTAGTGGAAGCGATCAACAATGGAGATGGAGAAATATCTCTCCGTTTCCAATTTAACTTCTCACCTATCAAACCTTTATAGTTGACTTTTATTTCGAATGCTTCTTATTCCCTTTAATTCTAGTGCAAATGCTCATCTTTTGATAAAATCAATTAATACGGGCAAATGGAAAATGCCGTTGAAATTTTGGGCGAACGATAACAGATTTGAAGATACGATCTTTGTCGAATGTACCTCAGATAAACGAATAGTAGAATTCTTCCTTTCAAGTCTGAATAGGTTTCAATTAATTGAATTATGATTATTATTATTATGATTATGGTCTTCTATAAACTGACAGAGAAAAATTGAGATTTCAATGGAAATTTGTTCCGGTTGCACCACCAACCGTCAAATTGACAACATCATCGACTTATTTGTTACCTGGTGAGAAGGGAACGAAGTTCTCAATCGAGTACAAACCACAACCGGATGACGAGCATTTCCAATTAAAACTACGTATTCAAGTTAGTCTCATACGATCATGTCTATTAGATCGAGAATAATTATTTTGAAAAGGCGGAGAATGATGAGGAATGGTCTTATCTTGTTTTGTTTTCACAAAACGTCCCACTCACCAGCCAACTTCATTATAATAACGAACAACAAATGAATCAAGGTATGATACGGTTGAAGAAAGTGAAAAGGAATTTTGTAAAGGAGAACAAATACCTAATTCGAACTGCCCCGTCGAGTACAATGAAGGGTCTGTCGATGAATTCGAAAATAATTCTTAAGTAAATCAGAAAGATAATGATCATTAATATTAACGATTTGTGATCGACATGATTGTTTAATCAATAAATAAAACTCATCTCTTTCTGCCATTATTGAATGTTGTCTAATCAATTTTAACTTTGAATTTCTCCCTAAATTAACATGACTTTCGAATGACTCGTAAAACATCTCAAAAGATTGAGATAATATTGATATCTGTATAAATCATCAGTTGAAATGTAATTTGCAAAGTGGATAAAAGAGAAAATTTTAATGTTTATTTCAATAATTCACTCACAAACGTCTCACCAAAAAATGAGCATTTTAAAACTAAATTTACTCTTCCAACTCCAATTCTCTCTACTTTCTTGGAAATCTAATGGCTACTCAAGCGTAAGAAGAAAGTAGATTTGGTTTAAGTAATTGAATATTGCTGTTGAGCAACCAATAGATAACAATTATATTAGATGACATGATGAATTGTTGAATAAAAACGCTCATTAATGATTAGTAAATCTGTCTCTATTAATAAGTGAAATCTTAACACAAACATTCATCGAAACAATGAATTAAATTCATTTGGACATTGATCAAAGTCCGAGATATCATTTCCTCATATCCCTTCGATTTTGCATTGAAAGTGTATGTTTAGATAAGAAAAGAAAACCTTCGTCATAATTTGATTGGAAAGAATTAGTAGTTTAATCGAAAATAATTTACTCATCCTGTCATTTCAACATACAACACGCTTGTTGTTATTAGTTTCTCACTGATAATGATCTATGTTTTAATGATGTTAAGAAAGATAATTATAGGATGGAGGGTCATCCTTAACTAATATTTATAGGAACCAGGAAAATCATCATACAATTGAATTTGTTTCATCTTTAGTATTCTATTGTAGTTCTCCAACTTTAACAAAACATGTCTAATTACGAATATAGCCAATCATCATCCTGGTCATCATCATCCTCATCAGAAGGCGGTGATGCTGGTTCAGCAGCTCAATCCATCTTCAAAGCATATCTCGCTGCATCTGATTTAGGTGGAAGTGGTGGAATTAAAGGTATTGGTGCTAGATCATACCCGGCCGAACCAATGGGTTCTGCCTCATTCGGTAGTTCAGGTGATGCGAGTGCATCATATTCAGCATCCTCTTCCTCTTCATGGGAATCGAGTGGCGCATCAAGTGGTGCTGCCGACTTCTCTTCTGAATCTTACAGTTCAGGAGGTGCCGCAGGTTTTGGTGCTGAAGGATTCAGTGCTGGAGGAGCATCTTATGGTGCATCAAGTGATGTTGCTGATTTCAGTAGCGGTGGTTCCTCTAGTTTCGAGAGCAGTTCGTCCAGTTTCGAAAGTTCATCATCCGGATCTGCTGGATATGGTAGTGGTTTCGCAGCTGGTGGTGATGCTTCATATGGTGGCAGTAGCTTCAATTCTCAATCTGTCGAAGCATCTGGTTCATATGGTGCTGGTGATGCCGGTTCATCACATACCACATACAAGTACAAGATCAATTATGATCCAAATCCTCAAATTATCCGAAAAGATAACAAAGAAGATGTCGTTTACAAACAAGAAGTTGCTGTTCGATATTTGCAACCACCAACTCCTCCACCAAATGGCCCATTGATCATTAAAGAGGTACGAGGTGCTTCAATGAAAGCCGGTCCACCAGTTGTTATTCGACAACGACCAGACAACCCCAAAACACCTCTACCATTGGTCTTACGTGGCCCACCACCAAAAATGCCACAGGCAATGAAACAACAAGTTATTACTCGTAAATTGAAGGGAGGTAGTCCACCACCTCGACGTGTCATTGTTGAACGTTTACCCAAACTTCCAGCAAAACCACGAGCTTTAGTCGTAGAAAAATGGTTACCATACAAACAACAAGCACGAAAAGTTGTTGTCCAAAAAGCTGAAGCTGCAAAGAAAGCAGAAGCTGTGAAAAATATGATTATTCAATGGAATAATCCACAAGTAAAGAAAGTTCAAGAAATCATCAATCTCGGTGTTATCAAAGCCAACCCACAATTGTACATCACTAAATATCGATCGGACTTCCGAGATGAAGGCGCAATCAACTCCGCTTTCTCCCAATTCGGATTAACAGCCACTGATAAACGTATTTCAGCTCCAGCTGAAGTTTTGGCTGAAATCAAACGAAATAATGAAATGGCTGCTGCTGAATTAAAGAAAGCTACTGCTACATTCTCCAAATTCGAATCATCATCATCTGGTGGAGATTATGGTTTAGGAGGTGCTGCTGCCGCTGGCGGTGAATCAGGAAGTTCATGGTCTGCTCAAGAATCATCATCCTGGTCGTCATCCTCATCTGGTGATGCTGGTGCTGTTGGTGGAGATTATGGAGCATCAAGCTCCTACTCATCAGGAGGAGGTGCTGATTTCGGTGGAAGTTCTTCTTTCGAATCATCTGCTGAATGGTCATCATCATCCGGTTCAGGATCTGCAGGAGATGCTGATTTCTCTGCTGCTGGTAGTGTTGGATTTGGAGACGCTGCAGGAGGAGGAGAATCATATTCATCTTCATCATCCTCTTCATATTCATCATCGTCATCATCAGGTTCTGGTGCATTTAGCGGTGGTTCTGCCGAACTTCGAGCCATCATCCAGAAATACACTGTTCCTGGTTTTATCACATTTGAAGTGAAGGGTGAATAATTCTTCTCTTCTTGAAGTTATTTAAATTTATACTAAACCTAAGAAACATTTCTCAATATTTCTATTTTATTTATCATTTATTGCTTCTTCCGCATAATTGCTTAATTTACGCCTATTTTAGTTTATCATAACATTGCTTTCTCATTTATAATTGAACCGATTAAAATATCCTAGAAATGACATTTCTCTTATTCCAACAAAACTACTTTTGAAGACGATTTTTAAATTCTGAAATTCGTTAAATTGTTAATTCATGAAAGATATTTAATAGTTTCACAATTTAATTGAATAATTTTATTTATTTATTATAAGATTAAATCCCCTCGGGCTAAATTAAAAATAAAATAAGATAACTGACTGTTCACATTATCATTAATTTCTTTCCAATATCGATTTCATCTCGTAAATAATTAATAATCATTTCTAATTATAATAATTCATTATTCTTTCTTTAAAAAATTGAAAAAATAGTTAAACTTTTTATTGACAATGAATGGAAATGAAAAAGAATTAAAATTATCAGAATGAAAATGAAAGAAAATTTCCCCATGACAATTGATTGAATTGAAACAGATATTTAATTTCACTAATAAACAGAATGATTGCATCTAATATATTCTAATAATTATTTGGTACTGGTTGATATGGAGCATACTTCTTTTTCTTATTCGATATCGTCATCCCACAAAACCCGATGGTTAAAATAATAAGTAAGAATAAAGCAGCAATGATGCCCATCATTATAAATTCTCCTAAAATAAAAAGCAGATAATCAAATGATGAAAGATTGAATTAGATTCATAAAATGAAATTATAGTTCAACGAACTCTTACTAAACGGTTCGTTTGATAACAATTTACATTCGTTCACAATATTCTTTGGCATACGATCAGAATATGAATTCCACAATTTACCTACAGTACACGGAGCCGAACAATCTTTGAAGAGAAAGTTAATGAATTAAAATATCTATTCGATTCTTTACTAACGAGGAATGTTCAACGGTTTCAAAGATACTTCATCAATCGTATCATTTCGAGCGAATAATTTCACGATAAACTTATCCACATCTTTCCATATCGATAAAATAAGATGAGATTTAAGAAAAATATGAAACCATCAATTCCTATCGGTTTGTGTAATTCGAAAACGATTGCTGAAGCATATGGCAACACAAATGGAGGATCGAATAAATCTAATGTTTCGTACATTGCCGCCAAAGTAATATCATGCTAATAGATAATTAATTAAAAAATTTGCCGATCGAAATTTAACTGCAGAATAAATGATCATTTTTGAATTGGCTACTTTCTCGTCTTTCTTGTAATGATATTTCATATTCTCCAAAAAATTCTTTAACATATATCCTACAATAAATAGAAATGTTATTATGAAATTCAATTTTCAATTTAGTTCATATGTAGAACCTCCTCGTAATTTTTTCATTTCTTTATTTGCATAAAATACAGTGAAGAATTGACGACTTTGATTGTAAATATAATTGAAAGTCGATTCATTGAGCCAGGTCGGTAAAGGAATATTATGTGCTTTCTAAAATGAATTGAATTAACATTTCAATGAAATAAAATAGAAAAATGAACTCTACAAATTAATGTATCACTGATTGTGTCAAACGAGTCATATGTAATATTTGGAACGCCAGTCCATTTTTCCAAATATTGGATCAATTCCTGAAATTGAAATTTCATAAAACTATTCCATCCAAATAATTAAGAACTTGATTATCTCTCATGAAATTGGTGACCAATGATGATTCGAATGATTCATTGAGGAGTTTTGAGAATTTTGGACAATAAGAATTGACGTTCAATAACTGAACAAATTAGAAGATAATATAAATCTAAAATGAATTAACTTGATCATGATAAGATGATTCCGTATGAATTGGTATTGGTTGCCATGGCATATTAGTCATCCATATGTCATGAGATGTCACTGGAGGATATAAACCAGATAAATGAGCTTCAGCTGACATTAAAGTTCGATCTTTATCGGTACTGCGAATGTAAAACTGAAAATGGATTATCGATAAATTGATGATGGATTAATTGGAAACTTCGGAGATATCGAATGTTGAATTTAATAATGAATTGACATAACGTTTATTCATAAACTCTCCAAATTTGTGATGTTGTCGCTTACCAATATTAGTGAGTTCACCGTATGTCACATTCCATGAAACCTGATCGAATGGTAATGGTTTCAATGGTGATCTATCACCATGACGAAAGAGCTAAAGACAAATTTGATGAAAGATATTGTATTAGAGAAATCGAACTAACATATTGGACTTGAACCAATTGTGTTTGGTTCTGTTTGAAAAGTTTCACATCAGAAATTGAAGGGAATGCTTGCACAAATTGAAAGAGGATAATGAGAATGAGACAAATGAAAGACAATGAAAATATTCTTCTCTTCATTTTCAATTGATATTTAGTCCATCGCACAACTGTAAATGAAGAAATGAAAATTGTTAATAACTACTTTCTATAGATCATTTGAGAGAGGAATGGGAAGGAGATTGGATCAAAGGTCAAAAAATTTCAATTTCCCCCTATCAATTTGAAGCATAACTGAAAGAAATAAATAAACATTTATTTTCTAATGCACCTACGTCTCATGTCAATCATTTGAATTAGATACTTGACAAAATGGAAAATAATAAAAATTTTATAATTTCAAAATAATCATTAATAATTAATCAAATAAGTTGGAATATAATTTTTCTTTATTATTCATAAAAAGAAAATAAGAACTTCTTTTATGAATTAATATGTTGAAGTAATTATCCAATTGGAAACAAACTAATATTCACAATATGGAAATTGAGATAGTTTAGGAGAAATAATGTTTTTTCGAGATATTCTTCACTTTTTATATGTATAAAATTAACCTCTTCTTCTTCTTCTTCTTCTTCTTGAATGACAGCAAATAGATGTAATCATTCATTCATTCATTCAATTCCAATCGAATTATTTCTTTCTCCAATTTAATTTAAAATAAAATAGGAAAACTAATTCGATATAATAAATGAATTGAATATTTGAATAAATTCACAATGTGTGAAGCAAACTCATATGTTATTGATATATGATCTTCCAAATTATATTTATGATTATTATTATTATTATTATTATGATGAGATGTGCCTACGTAGCTAGAAACGTTTGCATTAAGCTGTTCATTTCTATATTTCATTTTTACTTATATTTCCTAAAGCCGAATTTGAAGAGAGATATGACATAGTTGATGAGTCGACCATTGGCATTAGTCGATTAGAAGAATAAATCAAATGGACAAATGAAATAAATTTAAATTGAATTTTTAGTTTAAAAGTAGTTCGTTTCCAAAACGATAAATGCCATGTTGAGAAATCGTTTACCACGACTATTTTCTCGGTTGTTGAGTCAGGATGTTCGAATTGAAAATGGATTAAAGAAGGAGAGAAATGTTCCGATATGGAAATTGAATGAAATTGGAAAGAAGATTCCATTAGAAGAATTAATCCGTTTGCGTGGATGGGTGAAAGTGAAGAAGAAGATGGGCAAACATTTCTACATTCTCAAATTAAGTGATGGAACGACAATCGAACCGTTACAACTGATCATGAGAAATCTTACAGAGAAGGACAGAAGAATATTGAAAGAAATCCAATATGCAAATGTGATCGAATGTTGTGGATTATTGAGATTAATTGTGGATAAGAGACATTCCCGAATTCAATTATATGAATTAGATGTGTTGAATAATTCGATGAATATTTTGTCGATAAGTGATCAATATCCATATCGATATAAAACGGATAAAACTAAAAATATGGAAATAAACAAAATAGTTGGGAAGAATTCGATGATGGATCTTTTAAGAAATGAGGAACATATTCGAATAAAAGAATCATCAATATTACAAAGTGTTATGAGAATTCGATCGAGTTTATATTCTACCATCAATAATTTATTTGAGGAGAAGAATCGATCTTTCGTTACTACACCAACATTCACGTTAAATAATTGTGAGGGTGGATCCGATTCATTCGCTTTAGCCAATAAACAATTCTTTTCAAATCAAAACATTTTTCTCACAGTCAGTTCTCAATTACATTTGGAATGTTTGGCAAATTCGTTAGGAGATTGTTATACTGTGGGACGAGTTTTCCGTTCAGAAAAATCATTGACGAGAAAACATCTCGCTGAATTTGATATGTTGGAAATGGAATTTCAAAATATTGATTCGTTACCCGATTTAATGGAGAAGATCGAAGAGGATTTGAAAGATATAATTCGAAGAGTTATGTTAAAGAAAGAAAAGGATCTGATTAATGCCTTATCTAATTCATCCGGATCCACAACAGAAAAAATTAAGAATTTAAAAAATTTATTAAATGAACCATTTATTCGATTAAGTTATGAGGAATCCATCAACATATTGAGAGAGAAATGTAAATTATCAATTTCAGTAGGTGATGATATTGGTGGGAAAGAAGAAAAAGAATTATTCAAATATCTTCCATCAAACATCAGTGGAATATTCATTTATCGATGGCGAAAGGAAATGAAATCATTTTATATGAAATCTTCAGAAGGAAATGGAGAATTCGTTGAAAATGTCGACTTAATTCTAAAGAACGGTGGCGAAGTAGTTGGAGGAAGTCTGAGAGAAACGAATTATGAACAATTATTGATGAATCTCAATATCGAGAAAATGAAGGAAAAAGAATTGAAGAAATTGTCAATATATTGGTATCTGCAATTAAGACGATGTGGATTAACTAATGTTGGGGGATATGGAATGGGAATTGATCGACTTCTCTTGATATTAACTGGAATGACGACGATTCGCGATGTTGTTCCATTTCCTCGCTTTTATAATAATTGTAAAAATTAAAATTTATTGTTATAATTAAATAATTATTATATTTAATTGTTTTTTCTGAATTTTACAAAAAATTTGAAATTGTAAAATTATTGAAAATTAGTTAATTTTAATTTCGCGAAATTTTAAAAGAAAAAATTTTTTTCAATATTAACTTTTGATGAATTAAGAATGAATTGAAGGCTTTTATCAATTGAGTTTATGAAAAATATATCAATTAAAAAAAATATCAACATTTCTTTAAATAGTCTACCTTTAGAAAATATTTTCAAAAAATCCAGATTCAAAAGTTCTTTAATGTCATTTAATCGAAAATTAGAACATATCGATTAATATAAATATTAAGCTTTACTATTGGATCTAATTTTATATTGAAAATAAAATTAATAAATAAAATAAAGAAAAACCATACAATGGCTAAGCTTATTTACTTCGATATTTCCGATAACATAGCATGGTAGATATTGGTTTGTTGAATGAAGCTTACATTTTTGAAACTAAATTCTGCTATTTTCAAGCAGAAGCTAAAAGAGTTTTTCCTTCTCAGAAAACACATTGTGTTAACTTTTAAATTTTAAATAGAGAATATTAGATTGAGATGGACACTTCCGAAGGAGATGTTGAAGATGACAATTCGGAGTCCAACGAAGATATAATAAATTCATCGGTCGAAATTCATCGTAGCGCGCGACGGCGACATCATATGGATACGGCTTTCATCTTCCTCAACAATCATCCATTCTCACCATTATCAGGAAAAAAAAAGAAACGAGAATTTAGAGTCGATTATATTACCTTTCAAGATTACTGCAAGGATCTTGGCAGTGATTATGATGGTGATACTTTCGACGACTATTTGGATTATTTGAGTGATCAAGAAAGAAATTCCAGTGATGACAATGATAATGAAAATGAGAATGACAGTTCCGAAGATGATGATACGGATGATGAGGATGATGAAGATGAAACGGATGAAGAAAGTGAAAATGAAAAGAACGATAATACAGATGAGAAAATGGTTGATGATAAAAATTTACCGATAAACGATGTGAGTAATGATGGTAAAAATGTGGTTATAAATGATGATAATAAAAATGTAGATATAAATGATGATGGTAATGATGATATTTCAATTGGAAAAAAAACTGACGACTCAAAATTGATTGAAGAGAAAATGGAAAATGAGAAATGTAAAGCGAAACCGGAAGAATGTCCAATATGTTTTCGACCGTTCTCTCCCAACGGACACGCCACTTGTTCGTTAAGATGTGGTCATGTGTTTGGATATCCATGTGTTGTCAAATTGAAAGATTCGAGTCGATATGGTACGCAATTCAAATGTCCCAATTGTCGTGATCGTTCCAGTATGTCTGATGTAAGAATGATTTATTTTGGAACACCTCAAATGGAAGTGACAGCAAATGCGACATCAGAAAAAATAAAGAAATTAAAGAATGAAAATAAAGAATTGAGTTTTGCTTATCATTCTCTACGAAAACAGAAGAATAATATAGAGAGATTGCATGAGAAAGAATTGAATAAGAAGAAAATGATAAAATTTTCGTTAGATAAGAATATTTGCAAGAATTTCGTCCAATATAAGACGACGATTGATTTGTCAAAAGAAGATTGTGGAGAAGCGAAATTCATTGAATATGACAAATATAATTTGGAATTAGTTATCGCACAAGAAATTTTTCCACCAAATGGTATTCCTTTCGATCAGACTTGGGGAGTGAAATGTATCGATTTATTGACGATGGAACCGACAAGTATCATATCTCTCCATTCGAAAAAGATGATAGATATGCAGATTTGTCCATTGGAACCCGATCAAATTCTCACTATTGGACGTGATTCCATTTTTCAAATATTTTCTTCTCAAGAAAGAAACGGAAAAATCTGCGTTATGAATCATGGTCTAAAATCGAAATTTACCTCATGTTGCTGGTCGAGTGTTAATGATAATCGTTTTCTAATTGGCGACAAGAATGGATCGATTCATTTATTTGATAAAAAATTCCCACGTCGTCCCATTTCATCATTAAATGTTTGTGATGGTCCCGTAATGAGAATGATTAATTCTAAAGTTAAAAATGATCATTCTTTTCTCGCAACTTCATTAACAAATGACATTTTTTCAATTGATTCGAACATGATAGAATCTGAAAATTTGATTGAAAAGAAAGAGATCGAACAAGGAGAAGAAGAGTATCACAGGAATCGATATGATATCAATTCTACAACATTCCTTGAAGACAACATTTTTTTGGCGTATCGTCCCACAACATCTCGACAATTAAATGATCATATTCAATTTGAATTGATGGAAAGTGATTTACATGGAAATCATTTCAATTATTCTCTCAATGAGAAACGAATAATATCATCAACTGTTCCTATTAACAGTACAGGAAGATCAAAGTCGACATTAGTCAGAGAATCGAGAACATCACTTGGTATTCATGCACATGGTGACGATGGAAATTTCCATATTTCAACATTTAACAGCGATTGTATCGATTATTCTTGGAAGTTTCCAACTCATGGACTTGTCCGCGATATTGGCATAATGCATTCAGATGAAAATATTCTCGAATCGATTATTCCTATAACAAAATCACATTTGTATGTGTATGATTTTCATGATTTGAAACAATGGGAACATCTTGATTCAACTCACATTCCTAAAACTGAAGACGAAATATTGTGACAATTTGATTGTATTGACTATTTTGTTTTGAATTGTCAATTACTAATTTTTCTAATTTCAATCAAATAAATTTATTACTTAAACTTTTGAAAATATTTCTCATCGTTAAATTTTCATCTATAGTATGGGACTCATTATCATCTAAAGAAAATTGGAAAAAAAAGATAATTAAAATTGAGAAATAAATTAACTTTCAGTATTATCATCAGAATCTTCGTAAATTTCTTCAACAATATTTTGATTTTCATTCTTCAATTCTTGCTCTATAAAATTTATTAATTTATGAAGGGAAATGAAAGAACTTTTCTTTAAATTTCTTTGATGGAAACGAATACCCATAAAAACAATAATAGTTATCGCTGTCAAACCGGCAGCAATGTAAATATAAACATTTTTATTTTTTCCATTTGCTTCTTCACTTTATATGAATTGTATTTGATTAATAGAAAAAATTTCAAACTTCCTTTGTCCTTCTCTTCCGACGTTTGGTTTGTCATTAATTTTGTTGTTTTATCTATTATATTAATCCAAGTAAACGGAAAAGTTGTTGTTCTACTAGTTGTGGTAGTTGTTGTCGTAGTAGTAGTTGTTGTTGTTGTTCTCGTTGTTGTTGTTCTCGTTGTTGTCGTTGTTGTTGTTGTTGTTGTTGTCGTTGTTGTTGTTGTTCTCGTTGTTGTTGTTGTTGTTGTTGTTGTTGTTGTTGTTGTTGTTGTCGTTGTTGTTGTTGATTTCGTAGTTGCTAATAAATTAATAAACAGTTAACTATTTTATATTTAGCAATTCTCACATTTTTTGTAGGAAAAAAATTCGATGATTAAAAATTTAAAATTGGCATAATCAAGTATAGAACTTACTTTTTTAACAACATAGTTAGTCTAATAGATAAATATAAATCGATAATTTAAAGCAGCTGTCTTATTTCTCTCATCTGTACACTCTATATTGAATCAACCAATAAATATATTTGTGCAATAACTATTTTGTCTAACAACTGTCACAATTCTCAACTTTCATGGTGAGTGAAGATTTTGGTATAAAACTATAGTCACCGACCCACAATACAAGAAAGAAGATCAATAACTTGTAGAACTATCCGTAGGAGACGTTTTTGTTGTTGTACTTATCGTAAAAATCGTGACTGGTTTTATTGTTATCTTGGATGTTGTTGTGGGAACAACGACTGTAGGTGCTTCAGTAATTAGTGTTATATTACCGTTGTTCTCAGTAGTTGCAAGATGTTCAATGACGGTTGGCCGACTAATACTTTGAATAGGATTTGTCACTTCAGTTGTTAACTGTCCTATAACTGCTGTTGAAGTTACAAATTTTAATGTCGGTTGTAATGGAGAATGATTTGTCATATTGGAAATTTCCAAAATTTTAATTTTCTCTGTGATATTTGGTCCGGTTGAATTAATAGAAATATCAATCATTTCGTTATTCTTATTATACGTTAAGTCAATTTGTTCGGTGTCGATCAACTTGGACGTTATCGTTGAATTAGCTAAATAATATGGTTTTGTTCCGGTTTTATTATTTATAATATCCTTGGATATATTTGATGCTTGTTTAGTTGGTGGGTTATTAATAGATCTATTAACGTATTGTGTTTTTCGTTGCCATTCAATTAAAGCTTCATCTTTCTTCGCTAAGTATGAATTTTGAGTTTCATCTTAAAAAAATTGATGGAATTGAAAATTTTATAAAATGATTAACCATTCTCTATGTCAGATTCATGCGGTCTATTTGGTAGATGTAAATATTCATAAACTGCAAAAGATGCATCAGTGGTAGTACTTACATCCACTTCTTTCTTAGTTGATGCGAAAAAATCAATTATATCATTCAATTCGTTACTACTTGTAAAGAGAATAATAACGGATCGACATTAGAATAATTCACAGAAACTTGTCATCATATCGACTATCAATAGTCGTCGAAGTAGTTTCTGTTGTCGTTTTCAAAGTTTCTTTAAGAATACTTGTTGTCTTATTGAGCAATGTTAAATTATTCTGCATGAAGATTCTCGTTAATATTCCCATAAATTCTTTGCTGTATAAATTTTAAATTATATTGTTATTTCTTAAATTTAAAAAGATAAAACGTTTCGTTGCCAATTTTCATCTTAGGTTTATCGTTCAATTTTTTTCTTTGCTTCATATCCGAAGAATTTTCCGTTTGAAGAGTTTCGTTATCGGTTAGTATCATATCCAAAAGTAAATTAGTTTCATTTTTAATTAAAGAATTACGGTAAATAATTGATCGAGGGAAAATATGAGAAATTTTATTCAAAATCAATAAAAATGGAATGAAATTCATCGATGATTAAAATGGAAATTGTTTCTTTTCATCTCAAATTCTATTTATAATCACATATTGATTGACTATGATCTCATTGAAAAGAATGCACTTCAAAAAAGAAATTCAATTCACATATTGAGTATCCAAATTATATTGGTTGTCTACATATTGATTGTCAAGATTTGGAGTTTCTAAAAAAAGAAATGAAAGAACACATTTCGTCTAGTAGACAATAGGAATATGAATCTAACTTACTTTATCTTCTTCGTATTTAACGTAAACATTTTTCATTCCTAAACAAAAGATTTATCATCCATCTAAATTCAAACAATTGTAACTTCGTTTAAGACTATGAATCTTGTAAGTTGTTCCAACGATCATTAATACGATCAATAAAAGCATTACACATCCTATAATCACGTAATATTTATCTGTTGTTGAAATTAATATGTGCTAATAATTTCCTTTTAGTGACATGTTAACTTTGGCTAGGTTGTTCGCTCATCAAGTTAATAGTTGTCATATTAGACACCGAATCATTCATTTGATGAAGGAGATTTAGTGATTCATGTTTCTCTTGAATTATTCTTTTGAATATATTATCTAACAAAACATCTTGTTCAATTTCCTTATTACTGTTGGTTAAAAAAAATTTTTAAATGAATAAAGTGAAAAGTTTAATGATTAATTAACTCATTCCATATTGTATTGGCGACATTTTCATTTCTTATTCTCGTCGACATTTCCACCAATTTACATTTTTTTAATTGACCATTGTTATATTTTATACAATGATTGTATCTATAAGTCAATATACATTCAATTATACAAAACATAAAATAATCGTTATTAGAGTATCTCCACCAACAGTCAATACTGAAATTTTCATTTTGTCTCGGCAGATTAAGTTCATTGTCTAACCGGAGAAATTAGGTAATACTTTCTTATATTAAACAATTTAACGAAAAGTTTTTGGGATAAAAAAATATGTTTCTTCAATAAGATCTTTGAACATATTTTCCAAATTAGACGATGATAAACTATTGACCTTCACCTTCAGTAATGAATATTTGTTAATTTGCATAATGGTCAGGAATATAACTAAAATGAAATCCATTTCCCTTAAACTGTAAAAATTTCCTTAAATTACGAATTTAGAACTGAATCCGAGTAAAGCATAATCAATGTTTTTATTCAATTTATAATTTTTAAATTCATTTTTATATTTTTTTTAAATTTAACTTATAACTCGGTTTGTTAAATTCCAGTTTTAGCAATCTCCAATAAATTTAAATAAAGAGAAATAAATAATATTTAACGTAATGCGCAGACGAATACAATTATCAATTGCAAAGTTTGATGTTAAAGATTTAACTTGTTCCAGGGGTTCCATGGGTTCCAGTTCTACTCCTTCCTTCTGTGACGGGAAAAAAACATTTGGTAGACCAATAATTTCATATACAGCGTATAAAAAAATACGGTTATGTATTGTAACATTATGTATTGCGTTATAAATTGTGTATATTCCCTATCATACAAAATCAGGCTAAATAACGTCTAATTTTGAGGGTTTAAAAAAATCACTTTATTTAGCGTTTAAATTAAGTGTCTTTAGACCGAAAAGGTGACTAATTAATTATTAACGGTCTAATTAACCTCTAATTAAATACTCAGATGAGTACTTAAAATCAGACTTGTTTTTGTATGATAGGGTTATTATGTATGTATTGTGTTAGAAAGGAAGAAAGGTAGTAACCCTCGATGGATCTTTATACTATTTTCAAAGGTTTATAAGGATGGGAGTTCAGTGTACTATTGTGAAGGAAAAAATACAACAACAAAATGTCCAGGAAAGCTGGACGATCAAATTATACGTTCCCAATCTCAAGTCAACCATTCTCATCTACCTGTTCATGAAAAAATAAGAAATCTAGATTTTCTAACTAAACAAATTCTAGATCACGGTATTTTAGAAACTAAACAAACGATGAAAAGTAACATAAATAGAGTGCGACAGAAGGTAAATAAAAACACAATATATGAAAACTTGAAGACCAAATGATTGGAAGATGTAACAATAATATGGAATATCGCTGATATCGAAGAACGCCGAGAGAAAGCGGCTGAATGGTTTTGCGATGGCACTTTCAAAACCTGGACTATAGTAACACTCCAATTCTCATCCTAATGAAGAACAGAAGTCACCTACCAAGCAGTTATCCAACAAATGAAGGAAACCAAGGAATCGTCACCAAATATCATATATATCACCCATAGTATTGAAGGGTATGTTAAAATACTGATCGATTATGTAAGAAGTTTGTGTTAGAAATATGAGAAGTGTGGAAGTTAGATTCGGTAATTTTGTCGGTGCTAAAAAAAACTTTTGTCAAAATGCTTTGCATAATTTGTGACGAATATGATCTAACGAGTTTGATGAAAGACCTCGAAAATCGATTGTTGAACCAAGAAAGATGGTGGAACTTTGGGAGTAATAGTCGAGAAAGATTGTGGGCCGGTTGATAACCGGCAACATTTGGACGGATTGATGGAAAGTTTCCATTGGAAACACCTCGTGAGGAGAAAAGATAATCGTTGATATAATAATTTTAGTCCGCGGGGAGAACGATCATCAATATTGTCGTCTGCGTAAGTCATGGCTTGTGGGAACGAATTGCTTCGTTCATGTGGATGTCACATGATTCGTTCATCGATGACTAACCCAACAAAATAGGGACCAAGAATTAAGACACAATAGACCTTGACGATATTTGGCTCTTTCTCGAGAAAGTATATATAAAATTGCATATCAAATTTTGGAAATTTAATTGTTTAATAATTTTATTATGCATATATATTATTTATTAATTTATTTATTAAATTACAAAGACCCTCTTAAATTCTTCTTGAATTAAATGTCATCCAGGAATATGGTAATGATTTGGGAACCTTATATAGTAAATTGAATAGTAAAACCCGATTCTTCCATTCAGTTG
This sequence comes from Seison nebaliae, assembly GCA_023231475.1. NCBI lineage: Eukaryota > Metazoa > Rotifera > Pararotatoria > Seisonacea > Seisonidae > Seison > Seison nebaliae. Next base: position 71,248 of record JALJEE010000735.1, read on the forward strand.
GTCATTAAATTTTAAAAGAAAACTTGGCAAACTGAAAACAATTTATCCTATTCATGTTTCTTTGAATTAAGTGACAATGAGATTAACATTTGTGAGATTAAGGCAAAATACTCTTTTATTTTGGATCGCAATGATTAACAATTTTCTATGGTTTACTGCTGTTTGACCACCTTTCCAATATGGCAATGTTGCTTACTGTTAGAAGATTGTCCAAACACATGTGCTTGTGATTTTCGATAAATCCGGATATGGTCCCCCTGGGATATATTGAAAAACATTTGAAAATTTATGTTCAACATTTATTTTTATTCCTAGGTAATAAGAGAAGTAAATTTTTTCTGAGAAGGTAATTATTATAAGAAGATTATTCATTCAAGGCATTGTGTATTTATTATATTTCATCGATTAATGAAGTAAATACATAAAAACTTTAAACTAGCAACTATAATCCAATATATCTATGCATCTATAATATAAAATACAATCTTATTTTATCATTCTCTTCTTTATACTATTATTCTATTTTTTTATTATTATTTATTATCAAAATTCTCGTCGCTATAAATAAGAAAAAATATTAAAAAAATTCCGATCATCATCAACGTTGATCAAGTGGTGCAAGTCGATAAGAGTCTCTTGATAAGTCAAAAGATACAATTGTCATTTAGTTCTTCCAAATGGACTTAACCACACAAGATTATCTCAACAATTATCTGAATACACAAGAATTTAGTTTTAAAAATTCAAGCTTCATCTATTAATTTAAAAATTTTAAATTCATTATCTCATAAAACAAACTTGCTAAATGATTTCACAGAATATATTGACATATGTTCAGAGTTTTTAAGGAACTGAACAAACTTGTTTAATAGTTGTGACAAAACAAATTAGAATCTGACGCGTTTCACTTGAAAGAGAGAGGAGAAAATGGAGAGAGATTTGAATCAAAACTACTAACGTCTTGAAGATTAGGTGAATAAGAATATATCTTAATTATTAATTGTCATCAATAATCTGAACGATCTTCCTCTCTTCTCAATGATCCGATTAATTGCGTGTTATTTTGAACGTTTAAAATTTGGATTATATAATAATAGGATTGTCCCTGATATTTTAAAGATTGTCTATTATCTATGACTGATACTTCTTGCTCTGTCTCTCTCTCTCGCCCTCTTTCTTCTTATTTTATTTGATTGTCCATTAAATTAGATGATCGTCAACATTGATCTGAGGTTCGATTAAATAAAATATTTTAATCTGAAGAGTTATTCATTTTTAATTTGGAATTTGAATGATCATCGTTAAGTTGTATTGTGTGGAATGAATGAGAATGTAGGAGGTAGAAGAGAGAAGTCAATTAAGTAGATTGGAAGCAGAATTAGATAATCTCAAAGAATCTAATTTAAATATTTTATTAAAATTAGTACGTCAACGTTGACAGGATGATTAACATCAAGTTTATCACTCCAATTTTTCCTCTCCGATAGATGAAGAATATCATCTTCAGAAGGAAGAGTGGAGTCGATATCTTATGTTATGCAACATTCATCGTTGTAATGAGAAATGAATAATGATTATCAGGAAGGATGGAAGCAAACGAGAAAGTGTATTTCTAATAAATTTACTTATTCCATCCTCATCCAACAACGATCGATCTGCCTTCTTCGTTTGTGCATTCTCGATATAATTTAGTGCATAATAATGATGAGTGTCTAATACCCAATTATTTCGACTCGTTCCTCTTAATGAGGAGAAGGAGAACGTGACTTTAATTCAAATTCGTTTTTTTCAACGAATCGAACAGATAAGATATCAATAATGCGCGATAATAATGATGCGTTTCTATGAAACAAATTAATAATTTCCATTTGTTCATTTCGTAGAGTGGAGTCCGATAAATATCAATCGTCTGAGATAAACGAATGACTGATTCTTTAATATTTTTAATTATTGGAGGGCAGATAAGCGACTTTAAGCAGGAGAAGATAGATAAAAAAAAGAATTTGATGGAGGGAGAACAATCAGGATAAACGTAACGGAGCGGAGATAGACTATTGGAATCACTCGTGTAGAAATATAGATTGTTGTTCGTTGTTATCTATGAGTTGTTTCTGTTTTTCGTCGACTTTAATGACGACAACTGACAAAAAATCGATGTTCGATTATTCGTTAGACTCAAAACACATCTCCATTTGAGTTCGATTATCAATCCTCATTTTTCAGTGTAGTTATGCCACAACAGTCATAGTTGCTACGATTAGGGAAACTTCTCCCCATTTTATTCCTTTAGTGTTACTCTTTTTTTGAAAGATTGACACTTCATTTTCTCTAAATAGGACAGTTCGATCCTCAATCATCTTCTTTTCATTTTCTATTAATTTATCTTCTACATTCTCCTGGTGGAAGTTCTGAATGAATGAATTCATATGAAAAACTTAAAAGAAGAACAGATAAGAGATTGAGGTACTGATGATAAGTTTCCATTATTCAAAATTTTCTACTAACTTAAGAGCACAATTCAAATAAAGATTCTAAAATTTCAAGAATAAGAAAATAATTTTCTTTCCCAACATCAGAGATCGGTTTTCGAAGATTATAATATAAGAAATTAAAATCATAGAATGAATTAATTTCGACTGTTATTACAGAAAGTAGAGGAGGCAACTAAAGAATAATGTTCCTTATCTTATCTGCTGCCAAATCGGTTGAATGATATGTCTCTTGTTCCGTTTGAACTCTTCAAATGAAAAATAAAAAAGAACCTCTTCTATATCTTATCTAATTCGAACATTTATTCTGATGTCGACATTCTCGATCTATATCACAATACTTGACAACGCGTAACCGTTCCCATCGTAATGGATTTGGATGAATTCCTTCCTAATTATCTTTCAACGTTCATCATTTGAGATTGTCATCAGAAACCGCTGTTGTTTGTCCAACATTCTATTCTATCGTCATTTCCACCGACAGCCTAAACAACTTTCTTCAACGATTATGCTTTCTAATGAATGAATGTCTCCTTATACTACTACTAGTCTGTTAGAAGATAAAAACGAATGATTCTCAATAATCATGATGTTCACTTGTGTAGGTCTATATCTCCTCATCCACTAATTACATTCGTGCTATCAAGATGAGGTCCTATTTGAAGTTTGCAATGACAATCAGGATAAATCTTCGTTGATTGTTGAACGAATCTACATTCAATTCCAAGTTCAGCATCGAAGGAAATTGAAAACGTGGTGTTTCCCGTTGGAGAAGTTTGCTCAATATTTCCTCAAATTTTCATTCCTCATTCACTTTCGTAAACTTATGCGTTTTATTCTATTTCTTCCCAGTTGAAACGATTAATCTTTCTTTAAATGATCGAAATAGAAATTCTTATTTATTTTCTCATCTATCTAATATTACACGTCACTTCAACACAACTGATTCATGAAATCTCTTCAAAATTTGAAGAAATTTCTACGTTTATCTTTCTTGCTGAATGGAATGATGATTGAGGGTAGTTCTATTTCCTTACAAGTTCTGCTCTTATTTAGCTGAAAAACGGACAGATTTGCTTCTTCTACACCGGACAGATCTACTCATTTCTTAAAAATGGCAGACATTTAAACTCAACGATTTCTCAAAATTCCTTACGAAGTAAATGTTTCGGAGAGTTCCCATTATAGTAATAGAAGAAATTGGAACATTTCTTCATTAAACCATATTTTTTCATTGAAATTGTGTTAAAAGAAGTAAAAAGATGATCAATTATTATTAATTAACTACCTAAATATTGATTAATGATTACAATAAATAAAGAATATAAGAAAATGGGACAATTGTCCCAAATATAAAATGTTTATTGAAATTAAAGGAAAAATGAACTAGATTTGTTCGAAATTTTTATTGTGTAGTGACATTTAAAGAGAAGTAGGAGGAGAACTGTCCGAAATTTATCATAAGAAATTTAGGAGAAGACATAGGAAAAAGAAGAGAACTGTCCGGTGACTGGAATGATATCATTCTATCGTTTTTTAGACTGCGATATGAATTAGCTATAGTACTAATGTATGTATGTATGTATGTATGTGTACACATATGTGTGTGTGTGTGTGTGTGAGTGAGTGTATGAGTATGTAGGGTTATATCTGTCTTGATATGAGGAAGGAATATACATTTATAGTCTTTTCGCTTTGCTATTAATGCATCAATAAATACTCGAGGACAGATAAGACGACAGGCGAGAACCGAAGCAGTTTGCACGTAGATAACTGTCGTTCTTATCTTATGTAAATACACGCGCCTGCATGTTATTATTGATAAAACAATAAGACTTAATCTCTTCACTCCTATCTGCAAATCTACTTCATTTATTCCTATAAAGATTTTTCCTTTATATTTTTTTGTTTTATTCTCTTCAAATGTCGGTTGAGTTCTTTTGAAAAGTTCTTTGAATTCTTTTTCAGGTTTCTATTAATAAAATCTTCCTGCGAAGATTCCTGTTTAATAATGGTCAATCTCAGGAAATAAGTTGCGAACGAATTAGAATAAATGTAAGTTAAGATAAGAAATAGAAAAGACTTTCAACTAATGGTACATAATGCTCTTTTGAAAAGAAGATGATACTGTTTTTGAAATTATCAATTATTTTAATTTTCATATTCGGTTCTTAATTCCAGTCACTAATTCGAAACAGGAAAGTGTCGTATATTTATTGAGAATGAGATGGGAAGGAATTGAATGATTTCTCATCTTAACTAAATATTTATATTCCTTCAGAGACATCGAAGTAAATTGAGAAGAGAATTGAATAAATAATATACAATATAAGTCTAATACAAAAGAAAGAACGTTGATGGATAATCCTTCTTGAGAAGAAACATTAAATGATTCTCTCTGTCGAAGATCGTTGTTTTCCTTCCTCCCATTATCTTCACCGTTAAGGAAGCAAATAGAAGAAGAAATTAATTATTTTAATATTCTTTCACAATTATTTAATGTGGAATTTTAATTCTTCAAATTATTTTAGTTTTATTTGAAATAATTTCATTTTTTATTATTTGGTGATATGGAATTCATTTCCATCCTCTTGAAGCGATCTCCCCTATTTTCTCTCTTTCTCCTTTATTTTACTAAATATAAACTCTCTCATGACTGGGATTAGAGACAGTTAGGATAGAGAAGGAACACATTGAAACAAACGGTCAAACATAGATTAGAGGACAGATCGTAACTGTACTTAAAGATTTTATTTAGGACGGTTATCAACCCATAATTAGGACAGTTCATCTACTCTCTCTTCATTTTTCAAACATTTCTCTACTTATTTGTCTGATTTTCGAATAGTTGAGAACTGTCTGAGAAAAAGAACAATTCTTAAACTTACAACGTACTGAAAATTATAAAATGGAACTTAAAATGTTATTATTTTTTTTATTGTAAATGTAAATCGTTAAATGTAAATTAAATTTTAATGGAAACAGTATCCGTTTCTACGAAAAGGAAGACACATTTCATATGTAAAATTAATCACTAATCTCTTCAGCTCCTCATCTTTTATGTTATCGGATAATCTAGACTTTTTTCTCACTTTTTTATAAACAATTTATTTGAATAAAAGAATTTGGTCAAGAACTGCGCTTTAAATAAAATAAATAGGTTGAGAACTGTCCTAATTATTGGTTGAGAACTGTCCCCTAGAAATTTTTTTATAACGAGCTACAATCTGTCCGGCTATCCAAACATGAAGAGATCTGTGAACTGATGTGAGAGTTTGTCAAAAACCAGTTTCGTTTCAAGGTTAAGGATTGAGATGTCTAATGACAGATTCTTCATGAGAAGAATGATGTAGTTTAAATTGGAATAGATTGGGAGAAGTTTTCTAATGAAATTATTAAGTATTCCTCCTCCTTTCCAATCTAATAATAATGACTAAGAATATCAGTAGAATGCTGATAGTATTATTATTCTCTTTCAATATATCTGTTCGAAGTCGATTGGCAAATATCTCACATTAGAGACAGTTCAGAGAGAACTGATGTACATATCTCCATGAGATTGTTGATACAGTTGTTGTTCTTATCGTCATTTCGCGTAGATTACGTAAGAATTAGGATTCTTCATTACTATCATTCTTCATCGAATATTTAAAAGAACGAGAATTTTATGTGTATGTGATGTTTGAGGGGATGGAGGAAGGGGATAGATTAATGAATGCTTTGGTTGTCACCCGTGCGGGGAAGGAAAACAAACGCGTCAATGAATCTCTATCCTGATGTCCATGATTATTCCATGATGATGACTTTGGTCTTTTTTCCCATCTAATGGATGTATTCTTATGGAACTTCTTTTTAATTTAAATTCGACAACAGTTTATTCTTTGATGTAGTTGATGGCAGAAGTGGTTGGGATGTACCAGCATATTTACATGACTCGAGATATGTACATAGATTGTAGACGTAGATGATTTAACTGTTGTTATTAATTCGAATTGATATGATGAGATGATGAGAATAATTTTAATATGAAAATAATTCGAGAAATAATTTCGGTTATACGACAACAGGACAATGTTGATGATGAAATTCATGGAAATGAGTTGCAGTATGTAGGAATGAGATAAGAACGGCTCGCTTCACTCTCAAACCTTATCATCATTCAAAAAGTGGGAAGAAAAAAAAACGACTACGAGTTGAATAAATATTATGCTGAGTCAACTGAAATAGGAAGTTTTGTGTTGCTTTTAGGGAAAGTAAAGAAGAAAATGTTGGAAGTACAAGCGATCTTCTGAACGTATCCTTCTCCAATTCTTGTTTTTCTTCTCTATTTTTTTTCGATGTCTATCGGTTCCTTTGTTAGTCATATCTCTTTTCCTACTGCCGAGTGAGACATGATTAAAACGATATACTGAAAGGATCTCTCGATAAAAGCGAATAGCTCGGTAAACAAACGATTCTCAAATTTCTCCGTCGTTGAGCTAATTTCATGATATATTCGTATTAATGAATTAATGTCGTTTTCATTATTTTCGACGAGTCAACGACGATTTAACGAATGGAAGACATATCGACTCTCGAAACGATCGAGAAATCAAATTTCAGATCAAAGTCAGGTTGATCTAATCGGGATCGAATGTTGTTGAATGTACAACATTTCATCCATTTGCCTCCATTAAACTTCGTCTATCCAAGTCAAGTTCATCCATCATATCCATCAACTCCATTTCAATTTCTTTCTTCTGCACTCATCATGCTCATTAATTGTGGAATGTATCATGTAACAATAATATTCGATTTCATTCCTATTAATCTTTAGATTGTCAACTCCTATTCTCATAGCAAGTATCCAGTAACATATTATTCTTCGATATCAATGGAAAAAAGTGAACGAACCAATTTCACAAGAGAATCATTCAGTCTCTTAATCATTTTCCACCTTTTTTATTTTCATGTTTTTAATCGAATGTCAATTCCAAACTAATTATCATAATCCCCGAATGAAGCGATGATATAATATTTACTGTCATCTGATAAGTGTGATAAATAAATAGAGCAGGCATGGTGAAGCGTATTATTTAGTATCATATTGAAATGTGGAACGAGATAGATTGATAGATAGAACAAATTCAACAGGTGAATATGTACGTGTCTGTATGTGCGTGCAATGGGAAAATGAAACTTTAACAAACAGCAGCCAGATTTGGTGTGTGACATTACCCCCTCATACTGATTACAACGATTTACATGGTTAAATATTATTCTTCTTTCTCTTACTCTGATCATCGACGTTGTCGTCGTCGTCGTCGTCGTTGATCGTTTATTTCGATTATCATTATATGGATATTACTAATCATTCTTATTACCGTTAAATGAAGTTGATTGATTTTACGGATATATGAATCATCTCATCAGCTTTATGATTTCACGTCCTCTATTATTTCTTTCCTTCACAATAAATAAATTAACATGTAATTCGACGGGAATTAATATTCGGAGAACTATATCTCCTATTTATTCTCTGATTCTTTTAACACTTGAGTCAATTATTAATATTTCATTGAAACGACTGAAATGACAAAATGAAAAGTTTCATAATTTTCCGGATGATGATGTTGAAATACGTAAACATTCAGGATTTAGTTGTGGACGCGTTCTTGTTTGTCGTATGTGTCGATTCACACATTCTCTCCAGAGTTGATGGTAAACATTTAAAAGTTTTCCTCATTTCACTATAAATTACAGAGTTCGATAGTCAGTCAACTTGAAGTCTCATCCCAAACAGGTTCTCCTCATCATCACCAGCTCACCAGATTTCTCTAGAGAGACGTCCACCACATAACATGGAATTATTATTTATATGATGGACATAAATTATGTTTCATCGAATTATAGATTGAGACAACAGTCCTATTTGTTCATAACTAAATATTTATGAAAACGGATAGATCTACTTTTTGTGAAATAGACAAATTTTTATGTTATTTTCTTAATTGGGACAGTTTTACTTTTTCAAAATTTTTTTAAGAAGCCGTCTTTTGTTTTTTATGGATATTCCTCCATCGTTTGTGGACCAATTCAGTTTTTAGGGGGAGTGAATTCCTTTCCGAAAGCAAATGAAAACTCTGGGTAAAGACAACTCTAGAATTGTCAAATTACATTGTCATTGTACAATGTTTGCTGCAAGTATATGAAATTCGTTTGGCCTGTTGCACTGTCCCTATGACTAGAAACTGTTTTCCAAATGACTAAAAAAGTGTTAAAGAAAAATAACTGTGCGGAAATATGAGGAAGAATAAGTTAGAGACATATCTTACAAGAAATGGAAGTAAAACTGTCTGGAAAATCAAAAAACCGGAAAAATATTTAAAAATAATACTTTTTGTAATAAGTTCTGTAGAATAATCCAACAAACGAATTAAATGATCACGTCAAACGATCAGAATGATCTCCTAACGTAAATTAGGATGAGAGGAATAAAACTTCATCAAATGATGGATCGTATTAAGTGTGCTGCTTTCTTTTAACGAACGGACGCTATTTCTCTATTTTCTTCATCTCTAGAATCATATCTCGAAATAGCGGAAGGATCAACTTACTTTTGTTGCATCATCTTATGGATAAGGTTTAGTTAACTCATTCATTTATTCATTCTTTTATTCTATCCCTTCATCTATATCTATCCAGTTTCATTCTTTTATTTAGTCATTCATTCTTTCTTTTATGCAATAACTGACTAACTGACTGACTGACTGAATGACTGACTAAGCTCACTTTAAAAGTTAGTTCGATCTACTTCATTTTTTTGTTATGATTCTATCATCATCCCAATACTCGTGCTCCATCTCTTTTAAAACCGGACGAATAACCTCTCTAGCTTAAGCAATAGGACTCAAATCTTCTTCGATCTCTTGAAATAAAATTCCGACACTTTATTCGTATCAGTTCGAAAATAAAACCAAAATTAGTCACTAGAAATATTAAACTTCAATTTTTGTTCCTTTATCGTTTTTAACTTAAATTTTACGTCATAATTAAAATTTTAATTGTGAATTGAGAGAAGTCTGCATTTTTTTCAAGAAATAACTAAACTGGAAGTCAATCAGAGTCTTAATGCTTTGGACACATTCGCCCAAGTCTAATCTGTCTACTTATCTTCGTATTCACTCGTATGTCGATCTGTACGTCTCTCGTTTGTCCTATCCATCATTACTATTTTTTTCTTAATACTTAGTCACCTATCAACAAACTTGTTAGTCAATTCATACCTGATTCTGTTGAATGACTATTGTATGTTATGATCATTCACCTCGACTCGTCTAATGGAATGGAGTGTGGATATAATGGGAGAGACAACCTTAGAATTAACACCCGAAAAATCGTAAGTTACAGTGAGGAGATGGGGGTGGGAGGGGGTGAGGAATTGAGACGGACATAAGAAGATATATTAAGCTAGAAAAAGATGGATAGAAAGACAGATGCATATCGGTAGTCAGACAGTTCTGTATCTGCAGTTTCCATATCTTTGTTCGTATATTCATTATTATCTACCTATTTATCCAACAAATCATCTATTCATCTATCCGCCTATCCATCATTATTCAGTTTCCTATCCATCCATTTGCATATATCTTCCTTATCCTTTGATTCGATTTTGTGAGAGATGTGCAATATTATTTGAATACCAATAGATGCCAGTGAGTATATAAGTACAGTATTAGTGAATGCATAAAGGATAATACTATATTTAGAACATTGCCTACATTATCCTTACGAATGGCAATATGCTTATTATGTTTCGATAGTTTATTATTCAAATGTATTTGGATAAATTGCATATTCCTCCATCTACCAGTTACCATCAGATATGGTATATGGCTCGTTTCCTTTTTTCCTCTTCTTCTCATATACCAAATGATTATTTGATGACCAATTGGCTTTTATCACAAATTTGGAAGAATTAAAAAAATGTTCGTTAAGAATCGTGATGATTATCTTGAAGGATTATTCTTTTAAATTGTTCCTGATCATCTTTTCTTGTCAGAAAAGAAGAGATAAGCAATCTAGTTAATTTGGTGACGATTAACTGCTTCTCTTCTGCTCATTTTCCCATTTTATCCTTCTAAATCATTAACAGACCACCAACATTTCTCACATGATTAAATAATGATATTTTAATGAATTCTTTCCATCCACTGCAGCCAATTCCGGCGTTATCTAACTTCCATAAATCTCAATTTCATTTTTTGGATATTAAAATAATTTTCAATTCCGGTTCTTATTTCGGTTGACACCTGAGTTAAGTGTTTAATACATTATGTCCTACTCTTCTACTCTTTTGATGGTATATTTGATGGTAGATTCAAATAATTTCATTAGGATAATCTACGAATCTCACCATATGGACATCGAGCAAGAAAACATGGCTATGAGGTGAAAATTGCGAGATTTGAATATGGTCGTTGCTAAAGAAAGAAATGGCAAAAGAAATAAATTGTAGTATGTATCATGATGTGCATCTATCTATCTATCTTTATTGACTGATGGATTGATATCTACCGATTGTATATATCCATCCGATATCGAAGTGAATTATCATTATTTAAATCTCTTTATCTTCTTCCACTGCTGCCATTCCATCACATATCTTTCCATAGAAGACGCGGATAAAGATGGTGCATAAAAGAAAGTTGAACTATTTGTGTGTGTTGAGAGGGAGAGACACCTATCCATCATGGATAGACGGATGTGTCTTTATTTATTATTTGAGGATAGGATCCATCTGGCTATCCAGCATATATTTATCTTTGAATCTCTTGATCTATTCATTTATCATTTTCTTCTTCTTCTTCATCTTCATCTTTGTCGTTTTGGAAGAAGAAGTAGAAGAAGTAGAAGAAGAAGAAGAAGAAGAAGAAGAAGAAGAGTATTCACTTCGATTGCTGTGAAAAGGAGTGCATCGTACTAATTTCCATTCATTATTCCTATCATCTACTCCTTCATTGAGACGAATATTAATGGATATAACACGCACATATCTCCCAAATAGTATTAGCTATGTAATCCATCCATCTATCTATCTATCTATCCATCCAGCCAGCTAGTTAACCATTCGATCTATCCAAGTATTTTCCAATTTATCTTACAATCTATCAATCTCCATCTATCCACATTATCTGTTCATCTATCTGTACGTTCGACCATTCCTTCATTCGATCGTCTAACCGACCGCCCATTCGTCTATCTATCGACGAATCCTCATATCCATCTACTGTTCCTTCAAATGAATGTAACAACGAATTAGGGAACTCGAACGGTATAACATGATATGTTGTTCTCTTCCTATGTATGTGAAATGGGAGAGATGTTAGATTCGGATGTGGAGTCATTTTAAATGAAATTTCAATCCAAATCTATTGTCGTATGTCGTTCGATTAGACGATTAGTGTTTAATCAAATTCATTATTATCTTCTAACCATTAAAATGGATGATTAGTAATCTTGTGTAAACGATGAAGATAATTTTGCATCGTTCGAAAGTTCTTTACTCATCTCAATAGAATAATCAATCTCATAACTGTAAATTGGCATCATCATGTTTATCTAATGTCTTCCTCTTCTTCCTTCCCTTCACCTCCTCCTCCTCCAACTCCTCCTCCTCCTGCTTAACAACGGGAACGATAGATATGATATATATTCATATAAATTACTCAATTCTTCTAACTTGATCATCATTATCCATATCAGTTAAATGACGATGTACCATCACCTTTACCACTCTCTGTTAATGGCAGAGATAATGATTTACTCGTCATTTTATGGATTCTCAATATGATCATGTTGATGGAACGAGGTATAGACTCAATTTATCATAATTCCATCGAAGATCATCTGAATTGGATTGATGTCGGTTAATTCGGCTTATCATTATCAGTTTGAAGTGCCAACACATGCAGAAGAATCAACGCCTCTGTTTCATGACTGTCTGATAAGTAGTGTTAATCTTTTATATCGACCGATAGAGAATTCCCTTTTGGTTCTTCTTCTTGTCGCTGTTGTTGTTGTTGTTGTTGTTGTTGTTGTTGTTGTTGTTGGTCCCTGCAATTTCTTCATTTACTAATAGTTATGATGAATATTGGAAGAGATTCCTATTTATAAATAACGATCAATGATGAAGATGAAAATTTTATCAAAATAACAAATTTCATATAATGTTAAATCATCTTTTCTAATACTACCACTATCATCATCATATTCATTATTATTATCAGTATCCATATCAGTCCCAATACAAATCTTCTTCCATAGCGAATAGATTAATGTGGAGGAGCAAATGCTTAAAAGGTATAAGAGAAGATATGTAAATCTGTGCACTTCGACTACATATCTCTTCCGCACGTACACATGATGTTATAGGTAATAATCAGACAGAAAGTTCAGTTTGGAAGTAAAGAAATATCTTGTAATTACTTAGATCGTAAAGTCTAAAGCATTAACGAAGGATCTGCATCGTTCTTAATCGTCAATGTTCCGGAGAAAGAGCATAACGATGCATTGCATTGGGACCTGCACCTTAATCCTTTCAAGTCGTTTGGGAATCTCTTAAGGTACTTAAAGATCGTATCAAATATTCATTCTAATATGATTTCATTTCGTCTTCTTCTCTCCTCCTCCTCCTCTTCTCCCACCAAAAATATTCTTCACTTCCATCATATAAATATCTTAATTTGTTTTCGTCTTCTTCTTCTTCTTTAGTTTCGGATACAAAACAGTTTTAATGGTTTGAGATTCTTATTCTTCTCGTTCCATTCTCTCTCACCATAAATCTCATCTCATGTCGGTGACGAGTCTTATCAGAATGAATATGATCTGATATTAGTTGACTCATATTCGCTCCATACTTCTTCTTCCTTTAAACTTTCTCCCAACACCACATTTCTCCGTGAGTGAATGTGTGAGTGAGTGAGTGAGATTGTTGACGATTCCATGGATACATATCCGAATGAAAATATTCGTTCAAAAAGGAGATAATTCCCATTGTCACATGATGGGACGAGAGATTGATGGATAGTGACGAGTATTTTTTTGTATTAAATGCATAGAATATATACGTGTTAGCCAGATCATCGTTCAAACGATTATTATATCTTATAATCATTTATTTTTAATGTTTTCTCATAATCATCATGTTTAATTATGGACAATATATTCATCACTATCTCCCATCGTTCATCATATATATATATATATATATATCATAAGTGGAATGAATCTCTTTCAAAATTATCAGTTTTATCTCTGGAAAGATCACCTCTGACAATGTTCACATCTGTTACTATGAATAACTGTGAAATGATGCGTTTCATATCCTGTTACGGATAAAAGAATTTGTTAACGACGCAAAAAAGTGGAAATTGATCGTTTTGTTGATAAGTGGAAGATCTTGATAACTCACATATTGTCAATAGAGATGAGAGAGAAGAGATGAGATATTGTTATCTGATCACAATTTTCGGTTCTTTTCCTTTAATAGCAGATCGTGAATTTTATGAATCTAATTTGGAAGTAAAAGAAAAATTATATTTAGGAAAGAACTAAAAGAATTTTAGTGATTACATGAGATGGAGAAGTTCCTTCAAATTCATGTTCCAATTCTCAATCGTCAGAATCCTCTATCAAATAGGAAGATATTCAAAATGTTTTACCTTTTACTCCTTCTTTCCTAAAAAGGCCACGAGGAGAGATGGTTTTAAAATGTTCTTTCTCTTGTTGTCGTTGTTGTTGTTGTTGTTGTTAATTCTATCCTTAAAGTTCTGTGTAGTTTTTGTTGTTGAAAAGAAAAAGAAATAAATGAATATGGAAGCAATCTATTCTTAATCGTCACGTCTTTGTCGATTATGTTTGGGCGAATGCATTCGAAATATTCTTCTAATTTCATCGACGTTAGCTGCGTGCTCGATCCGGATTCCATGCAGTTAATCCGCACAGATTACTAACAGATTATCGGAATACCGGTTCGCGTGTCATGTCGCTTAATTGAATACGTATAATTTTTAGATATATGAGAGCTCCATTTATGTCGACTTGTAGTCGAACATGAGAAAAAAAATTTGACTAGAAATTGATGTGGATCAATGCGAATCATGAAAAATTTTTATGAATCGGTACGTGAATAAATTTTGATGCGTCATTCCATAATTGGGGAATTAACTCGTAGTACCTAAATACTTCGACTGTCCTACATTACACGAGATTATGAGAAGGAGATGTCTTGTTTATTTGGCGAATGAGATTGGGATGCAAATGGAATATTCATAATTCATACCTTTAATGGATGTGACGCCGATCGAGTGAATTGATGTCTTTAAGATTCTTTCCATTTTTCACATTTCTCTCATGTTCATTTATTATCTTTTACTTCATTAATCTTAATGTTTCCCCTTCCATTCTACCTTCCTACTAGATGACATAATGTTTATGCATATAACATTCATTTGTAGACGAATGTTCACTATCAATCGCTATCACATTCACCGTAACGACCACGACGATGACAACCACCACCACTTGTACTATAGAGGATGGGAATTGTTGTCAAATGAATTTGTCAACGATTAGCATGGGATTAAGTTCTGACGATTAGTTTTGCCTGAGTGGAATGTGAAAATTTCTTATCGATCGATAAGACTACGAGTTGTCGAGATAACGTCATTTTGGAAGAAGTAATTCCAAAAGAGAAATAGAAATTGGTGAATTTCCCCCAATTCCATTCAACGCCAACATTCCTCTCCATTTATCGATCGATCGATCGATCTTGATTGATGATATTGTGTGCAAATCATTGGGGGAAAAAGATTCAGTTAAGCATAGAACAATTCGACAAATCAAGTAATGGGATAAGATCAATATTCCTTTTTTTTTCGAATATCGACAAATGATGATTATGAATTTCAATAGAGGATGGATGGTAGTTAATAGAAATTTTCGAGAACAGTTTCCTCTCCTCCTCGTCATAAGAGACAGGGCGGTGCACGAAGTACATATATCGAATATTCACTGAGTCGTTAAGGCAGCAATCCTGCAACAGGTGTGCTTGATTGGATTGCCTTTCTGATCTGGTCACAGCCGGTGAGATTCTGTATGTGTCATCATCATCATCATTATCATCATCACCGTTATTATTATGATCCTCCTTTATTCACTCACTCATCTTCACTTACTATTCGGCTTCCGATGTCGTTTGGCCTATCAGTGTGAGAGCTAGAATAAGTCTTTTCTTTCACTTCGTCATCTTCTACTTTTTAGTCATTGCTACTGCTGTTGCTTCATCCATTTCTCCTTTCTCCCATTTTTATTTTTCTTCTTTTTGCTCAATAACTTCTTTCGATTTAATTCTTCCTGCATAAAGTATTAATGATTGAGTATGTGAGCAACAGCGGTTCAAGTGTCGCAGTTAGTATAAGGGGGAAAGCATATTAACAGAAAAGAGGAAAGTGGATCTGAATTTTGAAGTCAAACGATCGATCGATGGATGGCAGCAGATGGTTCTTTCGTTGCACAATCGAAGAAATGGGTTTAGGAATAGAAATGACTTATTCATCGTACTTATTCTCTTTGAGCACGAAGTCTTCATTCAGATGTGCTGACAAATTCTCTTTTGCTTCTTCCTATCTCTACTCATTCTTCAACACTATTATCTTCTCTCACTTTTAACACACTGGTTCTTTAGTCTTTAGGTTTTAGGTATTAAATTAATCTAATTTAGGTTTAACGGATTTTCCACAAGCCATTGGAAAACTAATTAAATGTATTTTAAAATTTTAATTATTGAAAGTCTTCTAAATGGCCGACGAATAGTGGACTCTGACGAGTGAAAGAATTATAGTCCTCTCTTCTTATTCACATTCTTCAATGATTCGTTGAGTTTTAATCAATGTCATTGAGATGGTCGTAAATGATTTATTCTTTCACTAATTTATTATTCTCTCTCCTTATTATTGTTACAATGGATTAAATTGATGTCGATGTATCAAATTTAGTTGAATCTTGGAATTTGATAGAAAACAAAACGATTATAAATGTGATGGAAGAGTCATAATCCGAGATAAGGTATTTAGCTTCTCATATCTCTCCGCTCTCTCTCTCTCTCTCATTCTTCATTCCTTCTCCTTAATCGTTAAGAGAATAAGAATAGTTCGATTGGAACTAATTTGTTATTTTTTCATTTAAAATAATTGGGATTCTTTACAAAAATTTCTCGTTGACTTTATCGTTTCCATCTTTCTTTCCCTCACGAATTCATGAATGATTGCGTTGTTTTGCTTATGGATTAGCAATTTGATCCTTTAATTATTACCAATTCCATACAGGAATTCTCTGCCAATTCGAATGGAAGTTGTCGAGTGGAATTGATTGATTTTCTAACTGTCATTCATCGTAAGACGTTTACACATCTAGCGACAACTCATTTTCTATTCGAATCGATTATTTCTTCACTTTTGACGGATAAGAAGACATTAATGTGTGTGTATATGTGTGAGTATGTGCGTCGACACCCGATCTACAGAAGACTATACGCGGATAGATGGACTGGAGAAAAAAATTCTTTTACATTGTTTCCTAATCGACAATAGGTAGAAGAAATTAGTGTGAAAGAATTACATTGCCGCCTTCTTTTTCTCTCATTATTTCCATGCTGATGCTGATGATGATTATTACAATTATTATGATTAGTGTAATTCCTAGTTGTTTGAACGTATTCTATTCAAATGGAAAACAGACCGATCGAGACAATAGCTTTCGATGACAAACGATTGTAAAGAATTGATGTGAAGCGATTTCTCTTCATCGCGATTTGACTCCATGGTGATATCGCGGTATTGTCTCATAAAAAATGAAAAACAAATTAATCTTATTGAGCTATGACAGGTTATCGTCTTTTCAATTCCTGAGAGCCGAGCACATTGTTCGCCTCGTCATCGATAATCTATTGTTTTTCTTTCCTTCTCCACTTCCAATCTGCACTGGGGAATCGGTAAAGACAGTGAGAAATAGATATACATTTTAGTATATGATAGTCTACCTTCATAGCTTATTCTTGATTCGAGCACGTCGAATATCTGTTCAATAATGAATTCTCTCATTTCCAATATTTTATTCTAATTATTTGTATATGAGAATGGATAGTCGACTTGCTCACCTACCGATACTAACACCGTCATTCTACCCATTATTGGCATCGTTCATCATTATGGAGTCGATGATTTGCCTTTCCATTTCTTGTCTCTCCTTTCTCATTCTCACATTCTTCATATTTTTCATTTTCATCTACTTCTTCTCCCCCTTCCATCGTGTCATCTTCATCCCCTCCAGTTCTCCATCCAACAAAATTCCCACCGTCTCATCTTTCATCATTATCTTATATTCAAAACTTATTTATTCCGATGTCCCTCGATACATAAATGAAAAACTAATTTTTCACTAAATCTTGATCAGAGTTGAAAAGTAACAATATAGTTCGTAGTTCGAGAAAGGAAGGAACATAGTTCGCGTCATGTTAGAAAAAGAAAGTTTTCTTATTTCAACATCTTCGTTTAGTGACGAATGTAATCGAACATGGTGGACAAGATGCCAAGGCAACCGTAGAAATCAAGTTGCAAGCCATTATTGGAGATTCAGTTATCTTGACTCACGTAATTGCCTCATTCTTCTGTCGAATCGTTCTCTTCTCTGTCTGACAAGAGGGATTTCATCGACGAAACTTTCATTTGAAAGAGGACCATAATAACGGAATGTTAATGGAAAGAAAAAATAAAAATCTTTATGGAATGAGATGAGATGAAGAAACATATAAGAGTAAACTGCATTTCTATTTCATAGTCATAAGACAATTGTTTCAGTTAAGATTCAAATGGATTGTCATCGACAAAATCGTCTTACATTTTCCAATCATTCACTTTTCAAACGTCATTAAAGTTCATTTTCTGCTTGAATCAAGCTTTTAGTCATTATATTGTTGTTGTTATTATTATTAGTAAAACTCTCTTCCATATTCGATTCTGTATAACTAATACGTAATCCATTTCTGTCGATTTAGAAGAGTTTAATGAAAACGTCGACTTCAAATATTTTCAAGTCTTTGATGCAGCTAATCACTTCGTCTCCATTCTCTTCTTACTCGCTTATTACCATTCACTACCTAACCAGTCAATTATTTGTTATATTTCAATTTTAATTCTTCGTTCTCATGTGAAACTTATTTACTTTCGACAGAGTTTGTTTCTCCCGCCCAATGTCGAGAAGTTTCTGAATGTCTTCTTTTAATTCCTCCAGCTACCAACTAACTGAATGGGAAGTATATCGGTTAGTCGTAAATCCCTCTGAGAAATATATATATATATAGGATATATTCATTCGGTAAGAAGATTTGTTTGGATTGATCATGGTGGAAAATGGAAAGATATTTTGATTATCTCAATTTATGCATCTTTTAACGGATTAGTGTTATAATGGCATATAGCTCATCTCAAATTTCAAATAATTAATTTCTCCTTTTTCCATCTAAATTGTCTGAGTAGTTCAATTTGAGAGGAAGCACATTTTGTGCATATTCAAATTGAGTATTCGTTATTCACGTCCCATATCTACAGGAATAGAGATAGATATTAAAGAGATATAATCTATTTACACTACGAAATTGGATGATTCAATGAGGACGAACGATTAAATAAAAGTGTTTTTCCTTTCATTAGACAGATTGGAATGAGATTAGAAAGATTTGAAAGTTTATCGTAAATGTGATTTAGTCATTTTGGAGATGATATGTAATTGACGATAGATAGAAGTGAAATGTTATTCTGAGATTGATATGTTTTCTTCAATGAGATCCCAATTCGATGAGGAAAGAATATTCCAGAAATTCGGTAATAATCAACATAATTATTTTTCTTATGAGGATTCTTGTTAAATGATTAATTGGAATAAACTAACGAAATTGAATGAGAGGAATTGGAAGGAAGGAATAAGGACAGAAAGAACTCTTTAATAAATTGTTTTTGTGAGGTGGATAACGATGAAGACGATCGATACATATATGATGGAGGGCACACGAAAACTGAAAATCAGAAATTGAATTTCATCTCATTTCTAGTTCGTCTTTTCATTCTGTCCCCCCTCCCCTCTTCCTTCACCATAACATCTCATCAACACTTTTCACGATTGTCGTGACGAGATCGATCAAAAACAAATTAGCTGAACTTCTTCCATCTGCCAATATGTTTCTCTTCGTAATCGAATAGCACAAGCATCTTACCGTTCGAATTCATTTCCAATCGACGAGAGCTATCGGTATTACTTTCCGTCTTTTTGATTCTCCTATTATATCTTCGTGTTGAGAACGATTGAAAGGAACCGTCACGACGACGTTTCGATTGAGAAGAAGAGATCATTCCTAATGAAAAAGAAATGAGATTGGAATCGATAAGTTTCCCTTTCTAATGTGATGGTGGAAGACGACATCGATTGATTTCTGACAGTCAGCGTCAACGAATACATTTCCAAATGGAAATCAACGAGTTTAACTGTCATTTCGTGATTGTATGTCAAATGAACAGCAGCAATATGTTCAGAAATGTTTATGTTCAGAAATTAGAAAGTCGTCGTCTTCTGTGCGCACATATCTACATTGGCATATGGCTAAGCACTTATCGTTGTCATGACGACGATTTAGAAATGAGTCTATTGAACACTAGCGATCGAAATTCATCAGATAGAAAGCGAGAAGTAGATTTCGTTTTCGCTCCTCATATATTATTCGACATAATGTCATCTATAAGGAATATAAATTGTTCTTCTCATTTTCTTTATTTTCTTTTAGTTTCATATTCCACCAGTCCCCCCCTTCACTTCTTTTTCAGTCTCTTCTAATTCTTAGAATGATAAAAACTATCAAGCTACTCTCATTGTTGTTGTTGTGTATTCTCATCAATATCATCTCCCATTCCTTTTTAGACGACGATTTACTCCCAATTAATTGGAACATAAAACTGTTTAATAGATTAGAGTGCGAGAATCATTATCATTCTCAATCACTTCCCTCACTCGTCTTCTACATCCATCTGCTACTGTCAAATAGAATTGTCTTGTTTTCTCTCTCACATCTCTCAGATTTATCAGCGTCGTCAGAATGAGGATGTGGGTGAAGGAAACATCGTGTTAGAACAATAACGCTTATCGTCGAAACATAGTTCCCTTCGAAATAATCGTTGTTATCGTTAACCGATAATTATTATTTCCATCAACCACCACCCACCGTTTCATCATTCTCTATATCATATTTTCCATTCCCATCTACATAGCCAGTTCCGCAGATTCAACATCATTGTCACTTATGTTCACTTCACTTATTATCGTCAAAAGAGTGTTCATTATATAATTTGATGTCATACGGATTAATCGTCCATTGAAACGCATTCCAACATACTCTTTTTCCACACTACAACATAGAGTGTAATGTTTTCTTATCAATTCCTCATCTGAAACTTCACTATTTTCGGAGAATTAAATTTTTCGACATCTTAACTCGTCGACTTACAATATTGGTACTGAATATTATAATGAATGACATGTAGTTTAACAATCTTATAAATGAGAAGTCTTATAAATGATAATATCATATCTCATTTTGATAATCGTTACTTATTCACAATTTCAACTAATCTACTTTATCATTGAATTGTCGAGTTTATTTATCTTATCTCGAACCGTTGTCAATTCGGTTGAATATGAATTATTATCAGTCAACAATTTCAAGTTTCATATTTTTCTCAGTTAATTCGTCAGTTGAGATGGTTGTCGGATGATTCTCTAAGAATTCCTCATCTGAATATATGACAAGTTCGAATTGTTCTATCAGTATGTCGACTGCGTCCAACCTCCCCATGTTCGACAAGTACGTTCCATTACATGTAGATGTGGCGGATAGGTTTATGTTCATCGATATAATGTTAGTGTACACATACCCAGGTATTGTCGATGTATTCTTCAAATATTATATATTATTAACGCGTGAATGAATTGGGAAATTGCTGATTCCATTTTCTTTCATATATTCGATACGATGATGTCTTTCTATTCCATTTATTTCTTCTCTTCTTTATTCCTCAATTGCTTCCCTCCAATTCATTTCCAAATCGATTCAATAATTAATGGAATCAAACAGTTCCTGTAGAGAGACGTTCTTTCGACATTCATCGATCAAATAATCGTATTTTAAATGTAGTCATTTGGGAATAGAACAAAGAAATTGATCTAGTGTCGCGCAATCTCTATTGGAGAGAAAAGAGGTCGACGTTGTCGCCAATTTCATCGCCAATACATCACAAGAGAACGTCTTCGTCGTCGTCTTCTTCTTCTTCTTCTTCTTTGATTAGTCAACGTGAACGATTTTAAGTCATTATATTAGGGGGTTCAGTCTTTTCAGTTCACATCTTCCGATTCCTTTCATGAAATTTATTTTTGAATTATTCGATAAACATTTCCCCTTCGCACACCTCATTGAAACACTCTTCCATCAATGTCTTCCTTCGACAATTCAATTCACTAAAATTTTCTTTTATTAAACTTCGATACACGTTTCTTGCATCATAATTCGTTTGTTATTCGTCGTCATTATCATCTTCGTCCGTTTTGGAATTCTTCTTTAGAACTCCCTTCCTTATCACTTCTACTTTTCATCATATAATTGATTAATATGTTTCCTCACTTATTTAAGCTACATTTAATATTCGTAGTTGCATTCAAATATCTCTACAACTGATTCCTTATCAATTTTTCCTTATCTTTAATTATAATTCTCATAATATGTATATTGTTCGAGAGTCGACATGCCAATGTATCGATGTGGATAAGTAGGAGAGGATGATGATAGAGATAGTTCTCATAAGCTGGTGTTCACTCGAAATGATTCGCATTGATTTATTGTCATATTGAATCGTGTAATGGGTGAATGGGAGGGAGGGGGAACGTAGGCGGAAATGGTTTCTTTTTAGAAACGCCATCGTTCATCAACAACAATACAATCGATTTTTTCTTTGATTTGGAATGTGATTTTCTTCTATTCAGATTCACTCAGCCACTCTCTCCTCAAGTATAAGAAGTGACGATATTAAAAGAAACATTAAGTGCGACGGCACCAACCCCATTTCCTTTCGTTCTCCTGATGATAGTGATAGCTGTTGGGAATTCCGGTCGCGTTTTTAATGTACGGCATCCTTTCGCTTCAACGCCTTTTACTCGTTAGATAAAGATGAGATTCGCATGAACAATAGAACGATTCCATTTCTAAACTTTTTATTTTGTCTGACGACAATATAATTCCACCGTCAACCGAGAGAGATGACAGCGTTTAACTGCTCGTTGGTAGTAATGGGAATTTAATTACTGTATTAGAATGTCGATATTCCTCATTTTTCTTCCTTTAGAATTTATGTTTGATTTGGTAAATTCTCGTCGATTCTCCATTAGACTATTCCATTCTGATATTCCAATGTTTATCGATTTATATCTCTCCTCTCGACAATACTTGTATTGTGAGAGTATGTGCCCTCACACACACACACACACAGTGAGATGTATCAATTGTGTAGGTGTCTGATGTGTATATGTGTGTGTGTGTGTGAGAGAGGATATCAATCAATCATTCAATCCGTTCATTCATCCATATTTACTCATTTTTTAAAGGATTTATTCGCAGAGAACTATAATTCCATTTATTTCATGTGATTTGTCTCCGTGGTAATAGGAGTCTCTCCCATTTATTTTCTCTCATTTTTATCTCGTTCAACTCTTATTTGCTGATGATAGATATATGCGATTTTACCTTTAAAGTGTGAACTCTTTTTTTCCCCTTCCACCAAAACTAAAGTACTGCAAACAAATTTTCTTCTATCAGAAGAAAAGAATTTGATAATGAATAAATTCATCTGTTGTTCCTTCTCATTTAATCGTTTATTGTTTTGCATTCCGCAATCGTCATCAAATCGATTCTTCATCAGTCAAATACATCAATCTTCCACTGTTATCGATGAATGATTTCACCTTTGGTGTTTGAACAATTCATTTCTTTTCGTTCGCTCATCTACCATAAGCATCGATGCGGATGAACGCCATTCAATGGCACAATCTCTTCTTTCAACATCGATAACATATTCTCAATCTTCCATTCATCAAATATTTAATATATTCTTTCTTATCTTTCAATTGTTTCTCTATAAATTTTTCCTTGGATAGATCTAAGATTTTATTTGATAGTATGTGCGTGGTCGAGTGATCGATTCGTAGAAATTTAATCATAAAACTATTCAGCATTCAAACAATTTTTTTGTGAAGAAGAAAATCATATTGAGAAAGAAAGAATTCTCCGTTCAATGTTTACATTGGAATGACTACATTGGATGATACAAATAAACTGGCGAGAATGTCTCTCCTGCTACAAGCGCCTCCACAACCATTAATCAGTTCGAATGATTTGGAAACATCGACAACTGTCATACCAACCACATCCTCTGTGACGTCATCTCTTTCGTCATCAGCATCATCGACATCTTCATCATCCTCGTCCTCATTAAAAAGAAGTATCGACAATGTTTCTTGTTTAAATGTGTTGACTTCGGCATCACCCGAATCATCGACATTATCATCAAATGATTTATTAATTCCACATTCGATGGACACACCAGAAAAATTATTGAAACTCTCTGGCGTATCATCTCAATTCGATTCGAATAAATTGTTAATGAAGAATCTCATATGTAAAGAAGAGAAGATGGAAGAGAAATCTAATGAAGATGTGACATTGATTGAGATGATTAAAGAGAAATCGATAGATATCAGAAATCAGATTCAATCATCAAATTTTCGATCGATTCAATGTAAAGTCATTTATAGTTCGACTGGTCAAGAAGAAGAGAATGAAATTATTTTTTACGACAACTTATTTATGAGAATGGATGACAATTTACAAGTGTCTTTATTACCTTTAATGATTCTATCAGATTTGGGATGTATCGACCAATTCTCTTATGTTCTTTTGACACAATTGAAAACGAAATTGATTCTCAATCATATTTATGAAAGGAATCATATTAATCATAATCAGATCGTAGATCATATATCCGACTCATGTCAGAACTTATTAACAACAGTAACAACACCAACAATAACTCAAACTAGTACGACGACAACAAATGAGAATGATGGAAATGATTTGAATAAAACATTAACGATCTCTCAACAATTATTTCCAGAGATATGTCAAATGAATGTGAAGATGAGAGTGGGAGGAAAAGAGATTCGATTAAATGAATTAATCAATGAAATGAATGAGAATGAATTATCATTGAAATCGTTATGTGATGGAGTAGATAATAATGAATATCAGTTGCCATATATTCAGATTCATGTTTATGGTGAAATGTCGACGATGAAGATGGATGAGAGAATTCGAATGAGAATGTCACAGAAATTGTTAGTTTTGAGTGAGAAGATTATGCCAAACAAATGGAGAACGACTCATCATTCTACTATACTCTCTCTCATCAACAATATGATGTCCGATATGAAATTATCGACAATTGATCAAGACACATCAACTCGTTCATGTTGCTCATCTATCGTTTCAACTCTTTCATCTTCCTCCAATCAATTAGCGAATGCAGCGGAAGTGTCAAATCGATTACTCTCTCTCTATAACTTACAAACGAATTCGACGGATGTCCATTCCACAAACGGTACACCATCAACTAAAATGATTATTAGTAGTTCGATCGCTCGTTCTATAACGACAGCTACCATATCAATGGCGGAATCGCCTCAAATCAATAATAAGAAGAATGAGAAGAATTTAGAAGAGAATGAACAAATCGACGAGAAGGTAATCGATGATGGAAATGATGATATTCCTTTAAATTTCGATTTGATTAATAATAATAATAATAATAATAATCGTTCGGATAATGATCAATCAAATAATAATAATAATAATAATAATAATAATAATAATGGAGGAAATGTGAACAATAAGAATATGTTACAAGTATTTCAGTTGTTGGCGAAAGTGATGAATATGGCAAATCGGAATAATGAAGAGAATGAAAATAAATCAAATTATCAATCGAAAAATTTTGAAATGAATGAAACTTTCGTTGATGATTTAGTCGATTCAGAAGATAATAGTACTCCATCACAAAATGATTCATTTAATCCTTATCTTCTTCAAACGCCTTCAAACAACTCTCAATTACAACAACAACAACACCATATACAGAATTCTTTAGAAACTATCGATTTCCCGAAAGAGAATTGTCATTTGGATGTGAATCGACCAGTGCCGACAAATGATAGAAAACCGAGAGATCGAACCACATTTGATCCACAAGAAGAGATTCCAAGATTACAAAAGATATTCGAAAACACTCCACATCCAAATCGTGGACAATTGGTAAAAATAACGGAATTGTTGAACCGTCTTAGAAATCAAACGGGTCGCCGTTCTCTCGAAGTACACAATGTGCAGTATTGGTTCAAGAATTCACGAGCATCGATGAGAAGAAGAACATTAACGAGTATGAAACAAGAGACGACGACAATTCAATCTGATCGTCATAGTGACGATGAGGAAGAAATGAAATTTTCATTATCTCCCGAATCTTTTTCACCTCGATCCACCAAATTTGGCGATCAGTCAATCGATGAGAATAAGATGACGAGAGATCGTTTAATTTCCACGATTAAAATGGAGAATTGTAGAATAACACCTCAGTTGTTGGAGTATGCGACAGCGGAGAAACATTCGTTGGGACGAGGTCGTGGAGTACATAAATATCTTGCGGCACATGCGAGATCAGATGATACTAACGGACGATCGATGAATAATGATGACGAGAATTTCGTTATTGAAGAGGTATTCAATTTACCGTTGGAACAATTGAAGAAGACTTTAAATGAAAAGTTGATCAACGGAAATATTGTTAATTCTAGTAATTTGTCTAACGGTCGAACAATGATGAGAAATATGGATCACGAAATTGTCAATGCTTCAATATCCACCACTCCCACAAATGGTACACGTCAAGTGGGCAGTCAGAAAAGGAAGAAAGCATCACCAAATAAATTGATATTGAATGGTTTGATATCATCCGTTCCTATTATCTCCTCCTCATCTCAAATCGATTGTTGTGGAGAATATTATAGCTCATTCATTAATGAGAATATTTCACCTTCACCATTCTCTTTAGAAGGATCACTTACCAGCAATAAAAATAAGAATGATTGTAATAATAATGGTCTCATAATGAGTAGTAAAGAGAATGCTAATGGTCATACAAATGGTGATATTCAATCAACAATTGAATCGATTTCTGATGAACAAATGACAGACAATTGTTATCCGAATGATACTGATTCTGATATGGATGATCAGAATTCTAACCAACAACAACAACAACAACAATGTCAGATGAATGAAATAGGTATTGATAATTTCAATAATAATAACAACAATAACAACTCGGATACTTCGAATAAATGTGGACAGTTGTTGTTGAAGGAATTCCTCAAATTATATTCAGCCAATTTCTCACCAAATCCAAATACGAATAACAATAATAATAATCAATTATCAGATGCGACAAATTTGTTATTCGCTGATAATTTAACATCTCATAATAATAACTTCTCTAACAACAATACGAATAATATTGGAAAGTTATTTGAACAAGCAAATTTTTCATTGAATAATCTCCATACTAATAATAATAATAATAATAATATCTCAAATAATAACAACAACAACAACAACGGTAATAGTAATGGTGGTTTAAATGTGAATATAGGAAATTCGGCAAATTTCCTTTTAAAGAATATGGCGAATGGTTGTGATGAGAATAGTAAAAAGAATGGAGATTGTAAAGTTAATACGAAATTACATGAAAAGAAAGTGATTCTTTCTCCATATGACAATTTGGATAAGATCAAAGATCTCACTAAGAACGAACGAATGGCAATCGCAGCAGCTGGACGTAATCGAGTTTTCATCGATCCAGTTTCTGAAGTGCCAATTCTCAAACGACATTTCGCCAAAGACACTCATCCTGACGTGATGACATTGAAGGATATTTGTAACGAGATTAATGCTGGAGAATTCCGTCGTCGAATTCAACCGTTAGAAACGAAGAATATTCATCTTTGGTTCAAGAACCATCGAGCTAAAGTGAAACGTTTACACGAGAAAGGTATCACGTTGCCAGAAGCGAAATCTCATTTTACGAATTCCAGTTCGAAACTTATCAAATCGTCTCGTATCTACAAACAGTAGTAGAGAGAACTGATGATGTGATGAGTATTGATCGTCGTAGAAATGAGAAGATTATTTCAAACGATTGATTAATTGAATATTCGAAATATGGATCTCATAATGTATTCAATTATTTAGGTGGATGTTAATCACTTTAATTTCATTTCTTTCCATTTCCTCCAATGGAATATTATACTTTCCATATTTTATTTATTTCGTTATCATAAACTTATTCCATCACTTCCATTATCTGATTATTAATCATTTAATCTCTTCTCAAAGTTCCTTTTCGCATATCAGAATTCTCATTTGAATTGTGGATGGAAGTTGAAAATTCTCTTCCTCAATTCTCCTAAGAAGTATTATTCTAATTTATTTAATTTCATATCCTTCTCATAAATCAACATGTTTCACCGTAATAATTCAAAGAAAATCTCGTTTTATTTCAACCATTTGCCGAAGTAATTAATAATTTGGAAGACATCTGAGAAAAATGTCATCGATACCTTTTCATATCATTCCATCTTAGTATCTTTATTCTTTTCTTTCATTCTTTATATTCACCTCCTCTTCCTCTTCCTCCTCCTCCTCCTCCTATTCGGATCAGATAATAAAAAAGAATTTATTATCCATCACTACCACCACCACCACCACCACCATCATCACTATCCATAACGGTAATTATTATTGGAGTCGTCTGTTTTCAGTATTTATTATTTCACTTTATCACAGTCATCATCATTCGAATGATTCTTTTACTTTATTATCATTCTTTGATTCGATAAGTTTTTCTTTCCTTTTTTTTTATTCTAATCGCTCACTATGTGATTGATTCCTTGTTTGTTTCCAAAATTGTGTTCCGCTTGTATAGAAATCATCAATCTTGTCATTTTTCGGGAGACCAACTCAACAAACTCGCATCGTTGTTAATAATACATCTATTAATCGATGCAGTCATCCGTTGTGACAACCAGGTGCTCCAACTTTCTTCTCATCCATTTTAAAAACTACAACAAATTTTTAACGAAGAAATCATTCCGAACTATTCACAATTTATTCGATTTCAAGTTTTTTATTTTCAATTTCTCACAACCGTTCTACGTATTAACCACTACTCAATAAACATGAATAACTACAACAAACGAATTCATCGATTTTCATTCAGTGACAAATGGAAATTTTGGACATGCACATTCTATTTGGTAGGCGCTGGAGAAGGAGTCGAGGGAATAATCGACGAAAAAATAATCCGACGACTCACATTGTTCGCCTAAATGGGAAAATTTATTTATTCTTATCGAACCTTCTATCGAAGAGAAATTCCTACAGATTTAATTCAATTTATATTTTGAGAATGATCAACCGAATCGCGTTTTTCAGTATTCGTCTTTTCTTTTATTTCAATCCATCTAAAACTCATACAACTTTATATAATAATTCAATTTTATTTGAATAAATTTATTATTAAATATTTCTACTTTCATCAGTTTATTTGCAGTTTCACTTTACCTGGAACATTTCGACTTAGATCGTCGTCCTTCATCATTTGTATCATTTCTCTTTCATGTCGATTCGAAATTGACTTATCTTTGACAAACTGTTGAATTGCTTGTTTCATCGCTTTCGTTTTCTTCGTTGTTCCCGGTAACAATTTTGCCTTATACTTATACGATTGGAGACATGAATATGGTGCACACACTGAAAGAGCAAATATCAAGGGGATCGATTCTTCTTTATCATTTGACAATTTCACATCTGGATGTCCTATTAACATTTTCGGGAGTTGTGCCAAATATTCGTCAACTTTCTCATTTGTTGAATGATCATCAATTTTATCTTCTCCATCTTCATCATCTTCATCTTCATCGATGAAATGCATCTGACCTATATCAAAAAATGGAATCATTAAACTTTCCATCATTTGGTAAAATTTGAAAATTTTGAGAAAACTTAAGAATAATCGATGAAATATTAATAACAATAATTATATCATTTATAAACATGATATAATAAGAATTAATGAAAATAGCTCAAGATGGAACCTAATCGACTTGTTTGTTCAGTGGTGACGGAATGCATTCCACTCTTCTTCGTTTGTTTCATTCCTTTCATCATCGTTCGACGTATCCGTTCTTCACGTTTCTTCTTTCTTTCCTTTCTCTTATTTGACTTTTCTTCTCCTAAATTCGATGACCCAAAATTCTTCGTCTAAAAATGAATTGAATAAATGAAAAACTGAAGAAGAAGATGAAGAAAAACAGATAAATATTTATTGATCAGTTCCGCATCATCTTTATCGAATTTTGATGGTTTCTTATTTTTTTGACGACGAGATTGTTGTTGCTGATTTTGTTTATTTGCCTTATTATCAATAACATTTTTTTTATGATTTGTCGTTTCGTCATGATGAGAACTGTCAGAACCGGAATCGGAATAAATAATTTGTTTTGTTAAATTTTCGAGAATTGTATTAGGAAATTCTTTTTCTTTTAAGATTTTATCATTCGATTCGGTTAGTGGAACGGTATTGTTGATGATTATGTTCGAATCATTGGACTGATGGTTTGGAGGAATGGTTTGAGTAGAATGGATGAGTGGAGATGATTCATTATGTTCATTAACAACATCAGCTGGTAGAACTTCCTGTTCTGATATCGATTGTCTTTCCTTCTCAAGTGTTTTATCCATTTCCATTTCTTCATTTTCAAGTGTTTCATTGATCTCCTCTTTTTCCTTTTTCTCATCAATTCTCTTCTTCTGTTTCGATTGCTCATCATCACTCTCTATTTCCTTCTCCGTCACTTCTTCATACATGTTGATGGAAGGAAAATAATTTTCGTCAACACAGAAAACTATTCCAAATCCGAAAATTAGCTTTTGTGGAACAAGAAAATTCTTCTTTCCTCGAATGACAAATGAACCGGTTGGCAAATATTCACCACTCGGTGCGGTTTTCTGCACTTGATGTGCATACACCCACCATGATCTAATCAACAAATGTTGATCCCATGCTGCACTATAAACTATGGCCATCAAACCTGCTTCATTCAAAGTTTTCGGTGGAATTTCTCGATCTAATTTAACACGATCGAATTATGTTTGAAAAATTTAAAAATAAGAAACTTTTATATGGATTTTTTATAATGACACTCGATGCTCCATGGAGATCAGCATGGACATAAATATCATTCTCCTTCAAATGTTTCTTGTATACGAATTCGTTTTGTTGTTGATCTCGACCTCCTATAAAATAGATATTAGAAGAAGTTAGTGGATGAAAAGTTGAATGGTGAGAATAACCGATCACGAGATATCCATCTGATGAGATGAACCAAAGAAACTTTTCGAACCAAAATATTTTTCTGGCTTTTCGTATCTCCGTTGCAATCTGTACATTCTTTATCGTTTCTTTAGCTGACGAGGAAGAAGAATAAGATTAAAGAATGATGGATTAATATTCATTAATAATAAACCATGTCGTGCTGCATTCTTCAATGCATCTTTCTCAGCTGCTGCTGTTCGTTCTTGTTTCTCTTTTAACTGTTGTTTCAATTTAAAATATTTCTCAGCATTCGTATAAGCATTCAAATCGATATCAATTATCACTTCAATTGATTTAATTTCATTATCTTCTTCATTATCATCATCATCATCTTCTTCTTCATCATCTTCCTCATCGAATGAAGGAGAAAGATTCATAAGAAATTGATTCGTTTCTAATTTTAGTTTGAGGATTCGTTGAGCATCAATATCACCATTATCTTGACCATCTTCCACCATCTCATTAATCTGTTTCCATGATAATCGTCTACCGAGTGCTTCACGTAAAATGTTTATACATCTTTCCACACTTTCCACATTCTCAATAATCAATTGTGCTTTCTTCTCATTCTCAATCGATTGCTCCTTCATTTGTCGTTGACGACGTTCATGATCTTCTTCCACATTCTGCAACTTTTTCAATGCCTGTCGTTGTTGTTGTTGTGCTTTAGCTTCGGTTCGTGCAGATTCGATTTTTGAAAAGAATTCATCGACAGCAGCTGTATATGAATCGAATTGTAAATAAGAATCGTTCTCATATTGTCGGAAGAGTATTGGAAAGAATTGATCGTATCTAAAAAAAGAATATTAAGTTCTTTGCATTGATATCGAATTTGATGATATGTTAATTGAATTCGATAGAATTGAGAGAGATGAATGAAGATGAAGAAAATAATATGAATTTCTATCGAATTGATAAATGAGGATAAATGATCGAATCAATTGTCTAATTGTTTTTTTTTCTTCTTCTCCTCTTTTTCAATCGATTCCTTCAATAGAACACGTGCACTCTATAAACACATTTCACATCCGCTACGTTTGTGAAACAACGACTATTGATTCGACGAAGTGTTGTATAATGAGAGAACTGTATTAAAACAGAAGACGATGACAACAACAACAATGATGACGAGCATGATGACGACGACGACGAAGAAGGAGACATTACGAAAACAATAAAAAAAGGTTCGATAAAAGAAGAAGAAGAAGAGGAATCGATACAAGAATTGTAGAAGCATATTAGAATTGTAGTATTTCTTCACAATTACATCATCACATTTGGAGATCATACATTCTCATCTCCTTTATGATGGCATCATCATCATGAGTGATGCCATCATCATAAGCATCATTATTCTCATCATCAGTCATTATATTTCTTGGTAGAACGGCGAGGAAGACATCAATCGATTATTCGAATAAATGTCCTTCACCTAACACACATCCAATGCGAGACATTGCCAATAATAGAATGTGAAGAATGAGCAGAAAAAAGAAGGAATGACAATATGAAACGAACGGCAACAATTTAACGGAGAAGTCAAAATATTTAACTAGATCATCTTTCTTCCTGACGAGAAGAGAATTTTATTTGAAATTAATTAATCTTCACCATCATCTCCCAATTGTACCTGTCAAATAAACGGTGTGAACACATCCCTTTTCAACTCCACCAACTGAACAATCATCGTGAGAATTGATGACTTATTAAATTAGATCGTGGTCAAATCGGAAGATTTGATTAAAAATATTACCGAATTAATATCAATTCTCACTTCCTCCACCACCAACCACACCACCCCAAAATATGCAAATAATTTAATAATTTTTCTGGTTGGAATTCATCAATAAATCATGTTGTGGTTCCATCATTCAATATCGATACCGATTTATCAAAACTATCATCTCTTCTCTATTTCTCGTTTCAAATAAAACAAAATAATATTATCAGAACACATCGACAACATTGGAGCAGGAGAACAATTGGGATAAATTAATCTGCATGATATAATATCATCAAATCTATTCTGATTAAATTTCAATTGTTATTATCCATATAATCTTCCGGGAATAATAAGATTTCAATTCGAGAAGAAGGATAAATTAAAGGGGGAAACCATCATGTATATTGGATCGAGAAGAAAGAGTCGACAGAAAAAGGTTAAATGAATTAACAATTCCCTCACCTCGATACCTTAGAAAGCTCGATTTATTGTTGTCGGGTGGGTCGATTATGATATCTTTCTACATATCAATTCACCAAATCTTTTCATTAATTCTTGCACAACGAACTTGTGAGAGAATGCGAAGGATTTGGATAGTGAATGTCAAATTGTTAGAAGAATAGCAGGGCCGAAAAAAAAAAAGGAGGAATGGAATGAGAGCCAATGGAAGAAATGAGAAGAATGACTGAAATCAAAAGGAGAGAATAGGTGGGGGTGGAACGGTGTAAGGAACTAGAAGAGTAGAAATAGTGAAAGTGATAGACAGAGTATGTCGTGACCACACAAAGCATAGCCTTCAATTAAAACGGATAGAATTTGTTCATACTTCGTTCATTAGAGTAAATTGATGGGAGGAAGAAGAAGAAGAAGAAGGAAAAGAAGGAGAACAAATGGAAAGGTCCTTGTCCCAAATCATTCCATAATAGTCATCAGTTATTGATACATTCATTTCTTAATTCTTTCCTTCGACCCACCAACACTTCTCATAATGAGTCGGAATATTAACGAATAATGAATCAACAACTAAATAAATCAACAGGAACTTCGTCTACCAGTTCTGTTCGCATAGAACGAATTGAAACGATATTCTTATTATCTTACCAATTTCAACATCTTCCATTTTTCTTTTCCTTCTGACGGGATCTTTCAAAACGAACATTATTCTATAGATCTACTTAAATTCATTTCGAACAATGAAATGAAATTAGTGGGAGCACAGACGACTCCGTTAGGCAGATCGTTAGGAAAGCGAACATTCTTTACATGTCGTCTCTCACTTTCCCGTCCCATCTCTCCAATCATCATTATCATTTATCTGGATAAATAAACGGCGAATGTTTCCATCTGACAAATAAATGATGATCAATTATTGTAGTAAATATCGTCAATAAACAGAAGACAAGAAGAATCAAGAGAATTGTTGAGTAAAAGAATCAGATGTCTGCAGAACTGAAGTTATTCGTCTGATGAACTACGTAATGGAAATGAATGAATAAATTATCGGAGTAATAAATGAAATAATTTCAATTTTATCAGATGGATCTACTTCTCATTCAACAACTCTGAGTGTTTGATTGATCATTAACATCGTTTGCATATGAATAAAGGAAGACGTTATCAGATAGAAGATAGAAATATAATTGTTATGAAAGTATATTTCACACATTCTCCTCTTTCCATTCTCTATCGTATTCATTAGATTATGATCATTACATAATATTCATTTAAATATATGATCGATATCGATGATCTATAATTGAATTAACTTATCATCGAATCTCATTCCACAAGTGTGATTTGCAGGTCACTCTTCTTCTGGAGGAGGGAAAGTGAAGAACGCAGCAGTTCTTATAGAAATATATAAATTTATCAAAATTCTTTCAACTAATTTCTCTTCCTTCTACAGTTCAATCAATTCTTCGATAAATTCATTAACGAAACCGCTGAAATTGAAGAAAAGGAAGACGAATATCAGCGAAAACTTTACAACTCTAAGAAGCGTGCAGAACGTCATAAAAATATTCGTAGATCTGTCAAATCGAAAAAGGAATCACCAGTTGAACGAAAGAAGAAAGATGTTCTTGTAAATATCGAAGATGAAAAACCGAAAACAACTTTATTGTTTAAGAGATTGTTGAGAAGTAAGAAAATAGGAATAGCGAACAAAGAAGAAGAGGAAGAGAAAGAAGAAGTGAGGAAGGAGTATTTGAAAGAAACATCGTTAAATCGGAAGGAAGTAATAAGGGTCAAGAAAGAACTCCATTCATATTACAAGAACAAATACAGTAGGAAATACCGCGCAGTTTCCGTTCGTCATAAGAGACTGCAACAATTCCTAAAGAATCAGCAATCGACAAAAAAAAATGAATTAACCCAACCGAAAAAGAAACGAATAAGAGTTAACGATTCATATATGGATCTGAATCGATCAAATGATTTACAGAAAATGTCATTCAATGAAGAATCGGAAGAGACGAATAAAAAAGAAAATAGAAAGATATTTCAATCGAAATATCCTTTAGCCAATTTCGATAATGAAGGTGACATTCCATGTTAGTTGACTTGATCTAATTTATTAAAATTTCATTAAATGCATCATCAGATCGAGAAGGACGATCTGGTGGGAAGAAAGCGTTAAGAACAATGAGAAGATTAACACCATCAGGCGATCATAGAAAATATCGTCAACATCAATTAAGAAATGCTTCCGCTCATACAACACCGTTACAAAGATCATCATATAATAATTATGCGTTAATGGAACGTGCGAGACAATCAAGAAAAAGAAATTTCGAATATCGAAAACGAATGGAGAAAGAATATGATGATATTCCGGTTATTCAACGATCCTTCAGTTTAGCTGTACGGAAACCTGAAGGAATTACTCATGTAGAATTGGATGATTATCTCTTGAATACATCGAAGAGATATGGAGTAATTCTAGACGATAAACAAGAATTACTCAATGAGAAATTAGCAAAAAAGTTACATGAGGATCTGAAGGAAACGCGTTTGAAACAAACAATAACTAAAAGAAATGGATGTGAAAAGAACAGAAAATATTCTCATGAATCTCATTCATTATCTACACCGAATTCATCGATCTTGTTATCATCCTCCTTAAAGAAATCTAGCTCCTTATCAATTGACACATTAAGTACTTACTCAATTTCGACAAAATGTGAAAGATCGACATCTAAATCATCATCTTCCTCAATTTCCTCATCATCCTTCTCATCCTATTCCTTCTCCACACATTCATCCATATCATCATCATCATCATCATTCCGATCGATTAGAAGTAATGCTCAATCAAATTCCTCTACATTATCACAATCAGGAAGTTACTCATCAAAATTATCATACAGCTCATTGTCGATTGGAGATATACCACCGAAAACTAGTCGAAATAAGAAGACTGAATTGAGAAGGAAAGGTAAATTATCGACAAAACAAATATTGAAACAGAAAGAAGAGAAGAGAAAAGTTTGTCATTAATATTCTTCCAAATCAAACTTTCAAATTATGTGAATGACTTACCGTTCTAATCAGTTATGAGGACATCTCTGATAAAGATCGTTTCGATTAAGCAACAGAGAATCATTCATCATATTTCTCCTCTTATTATTATTATTATTATTAATATATTGTTCCTTCTTTTCTAAATCATTATCTTAATTTTGTTCTTATTCTTATTTGATTCTAATGTATCTCCTTCATGAAAAGGAAACAAATCGACGATTCCTTTCCAAGTTCACCAATAAGAAACTACCTCCCATACAAATTTCAAAAAAGAAACCAATTTTTGAAAAGTCTCCTGATCCCAACGATACAAGAAACAAATTATTGGATCGAAAAGAAAATGTGAAACAACTGCCGTTACCGCCGAACCAAGCGGAACGCTTGGCAAAACGACGAAAAGACCGAATTTGGGCGATGGCAAAAGTTTTGCTGAAACATCTCTTCTCACAAATCGGCTTAAGTGGATTGGTCGTTGTTTATGTGATGTTAGGTGGATTTATTTTCGACGCCCTCGAATCAGGTTATGAAAGTAAATGGCAACAAAAAAGTCGCATAGCGCGAGCGGTTTATTCTTCGTTTAGTTATTAAGAGTAATGACAATATTTAAAAATTTGTCGATATTTAGGGATTTATTACGGAAATGATGAGATATACAGAAGGATTAGTTGCCGAACGTTATGGGATGCCAATTCGATTAACATTAACAAATTATTCTTATGTTCTTGGTTAATAATAATAATAATAATAAATAAATCTCTTTAAATTATTTATTTAAAAGGAACGAGATTAAATGACTTCCTTGCTGGTGATATTCATTATGAGAAAAGTGATATTATGGACGCATTATTGAAACCGATTATCATGCCCGACATGTCCAAGACGAATATTCAAGCTACATGTCAACAATTCTGTTCATTAGATTCTCATCAACAACCAACAATCAATTTAAAGAATAATAGTAGGAATCTCTTTCGAATTCAAAGAATTCGACGAGAAGTAACAAAAATTTTGAAAGATACCGTGAGAGAAGAACGTCAAGTGAAATCGACCGTTATATCGACAAAAAAACCGGCAGTATTGAAAGATGTAAATGATGTGAATGATGTTGAAGATACAGAAATTTGGACATTTGCAAGTTCCATGTTATATTCAGCCACCGTTATTACGACAATCGGTTAATTTTTCCCTATTTCATTCTCACCAATGATTTCTTTATTCGCTATTACAGGTTATGGGAACATCACACCAAAAACGGATTGGGGCAAAATTGTGACAATAATTTATGCATTATTCGGTATTCCATTGATGTTCATGTGTCTGAACAATACCGGTGACATGTTGGCGGACATCTTCACCAAATGTTATACAATGTTCATCAAATGTATATGTCATCTTATATGTTGTCATACATGTCGGAAGAGTGGAAAGAAGAAAGAAGAAATGAACACGATCACAGAGAAAATTTCGAAGGAACAATTACTGAAACAAAAGGATGTTGATGATATGACTGAATTGGAGTTGTTACAAACGAAATTATATGAGATAAAAGATTCTTTCAAAAACGCATCGAACTGGTTCCATATTTCAACATTACCCAACTTTATCATACAACCGACAAGTATTAAGAGACCAAATATAGATCCGGAAAAGTTCTTAACTTCACCACCACTTCTCAAGAAACAGATTTCCGAATTCGCCAATGAGAAATTTAAAGCCATCTCTCCATCTCTATGTAGCGTTGGTGGATTGAGACGACAAATGAAGAATGAAGAAAGAAAAAAAAGTAAATTATTGAACAATGTGGAGAATGATGAGGATAAAACGACTTGTATGACATCAAGTCAATGCTCTCAATCGACAACTACACATGTGAACACTCCGAAACTGTTAGAAGATCAGACGAAATCGATTGAAAAGAAATCGAGAGTTTTAAAAAAGAAATTGAAATCAATGTCGAACAGTAAGTCGTTGGAGAAACAAAAGTATCAAAGTGGAACTTTATTTCTAAAACTGTCAAAAGAACATATTAATATGTCGCCCTCTCTCAAATTCTTATCTGTTCCATCGATTGGGAGACGAGATCGATCGTTTGATTTACAGCAACAATCATTCAAATCGATTAGTATTCATAGTCCAACATTTCGCTCACATGGTAAACGATCAAAAGAAAAAATTGGAAAGGAAAATAATGAGAAATATTTGGCAACTATTCTTCCATTAGAAGAAGAGACGAAGAAGAAAGATGAGAAGAAATTAGAAGTTCAATCGATTTCCGAAATGAAATCATCGATGGATGAAAATAAATTAACGATATCAGCTATTACATCACAACAACATTCATCGGAGAATGTTGAAAGTAAAAGTGTAAAAATTAGTACCAATACAACAATGATTACATTGACAGACAAATCGGACAAATCAAAAGAAGAACAACAATCAAATAAAATGGAAAAGAAGAAATATAAGAGTAAGAGAACTCCATCAAAACATCGTCATAGACACAGAAGATATCCACACTCTTATGATAAAAGGAGGAAATATGAAAGTCGCTCACATGGAAGTAAACGAAGTAGAAGTAGAAATCGTACGAAGAAACGAAGGAGAAAAGGATCTCAAAGGAAAAGTGAAGCAGCGAAAAATTCACATTATGGATATGATTATTATAAAATTATGAAAGAAAGACAACAAATGGATGTTCGTTCATTTCTAGTTATAATATGAAATTTTAAATCTCTCTTTCTAGAAACAACCAGTTCATGTACCAATTCTCGCTTCTCTCGGGATATTATGTGCCTATATATTCAGTGGTGCTGTTCTATTCGGAGCATGGGAAAATTGGACGTTATTAGATGGAGCTTATTTTTGTTTCATAACATTCACATCCATCGGTTACTTTCTTCGAAGGAAATATTTAAAGAAATTTTATAACCTTTCTTTAGGCTTTGGAGATATGGTACCTGGGAAGGGTTCACTCGATGGATCATCGGCAGAAAAAGCAGCATTATGTTCTCTTTATCTATTATTTGGAATGGTCATAATGGCCACGTGCTTCAAAGTTTTCATTTTCTCTCATTTTCTTCTGACTATTATTATTAACTTTGCAGTTGATGCAAGATGAAGTTCTAGCCAAAGTGAAATGGCTCGCGCAAAAAATGGGAATTATCGAATAATTTCATACCTCACACTAATTCCTATTTATTTCCCTTTCCTATTCACACAAAATAATTGGACAGTTTTCTAAATAAAGTTTCCGATCTTGTATCTGATCGATTTCTTCATTTATTTTATACGAACCTTCGAATTTTATTAGGACGTCCCACAATTTCACCCGCATCTTTATCCAAATGGGAATTGAGCATTTTCTCAAATAAGATAGTGCTTTGTTTATGTCCATCTCCATCTAATGCTCCCTGTGATATAACACTCTCTTCCGTGAAAGTGATATATCCTTTGGTGGAGGACATATGTTGGATTTCCATCAATTCATCATCACAATCACATAACGATTGATAAATATCAACATAATCTGAGAATCGTATGAAATATTGAAATATTAAAAGAACTAACATTTCTCTTCAACTTCTTTCAATTTTATATCAACTGGAATTTTCCGTTTCATCAAACAATGAACAATCAACTGTTGACCAAATACTAATAGATAAATTTGTAAATTCATTAATAAAATTGAAAGAAACCATATTTCTTCAATAAAACTTTTCGGAGGAATTCTTGTGGTTTACATTCTTTCAAGAAAACTTTCATTCTAAGAAAATCAAAAATTTTCCATCAAAACACAAATGGAACTTTTCAAAATCATCATTTGATCTTTGTCCATCCAATTTCATTAACGGTTCTAATGTTCGCGCTTGAGACAAATCGTAAATTTGATGTTTCGTTTCAAAACAATCGTTCTCCAATTGTCGTTTAATTGTATGTCGACGAAATCGTAATTGATGGAGTATTTCATATGAACTGTTCGTCAAAATAATGTTTCCTTTCGCGAATAATTCGAGTATGATATGTGTCTCCACTTCACCCGAACCGAATTGGAAATCAATGATTCGATCAATCGATCCCAACTGTGTGATCTTTTCCAATCGTTTCCCTTTCAAATGCTTCCTCAATTTCATCGAGAATGACGATGGCATATCATTCTTTTTCCATTCAAAATTTGTTACATGAAATCGAGCACCACTCTCCAACAACAACATCGATCTACATTGTTTCGCCATTTGGAATTTGAATAAGTAAACTTTTTGATCGATATCATAAATGTTGACGAGTCGAAAAGATTGGAAAGTTTTTTTCACGTCCTGCAAAGCGACCATTAGGTCGACTCCACTGAACTTTAATTTCATTTCGTCTGTCCAAAATAAAAGGGAGATAATAAATTTTTCAAATTAATTTAATTAAAAATTTCAATAAAATATTCTCAGAAAAAAAATTATGAAACTAAACATAAAAAACGATTCTTCTTTCATCTGTTATGAAGGAGGAGATAAAAAGCGAAAAAAGGAAGTGAAATTCTTTCAACTTTCTTCTAAACGTTCTTTAGGTCGAAGAAATTTAACGATTACTTCTCGAAACTTTAATGGTTGTTCCGAATGTACCCAATGACCAGCATCTGGAATTTCAACAAATTTCACTTTTTTGAAAGCATTATTTATCAGATTCGTATTCTCATTATCATCATTAAATGGAGGAACATGTGTCGAATCACCACCTCGTATAAATAGACAATCGGAAACGATATTGGTCATATTTGAAAGAATGGGAATATCAGCAATTTGGTGAAGATTTTGAAGAATTTTCGGAACATTTAATTTCCAATGAACAGATTCGTCATCAACACCTATGTTTGTTGAGAGGAAATCTCGAATCATTTTATTCGATTCAATTGATTTCAATTTCTCATCGAATTCTTTCTTCACATCATATAGACTCGAATTATCAGATGTGATAGATGGATAACCGAAATCCATCATTAAATGAAGATAATTCTCAAATTGTTTTATATGAGTCGATTTGAGTAATGAAGAATCGACCACAATCAATTGATCAACAACTTCCGGATATTTAAGTGAAAGATTTATTGCTGTTTTCCCTCCCATACTATGTCCAAGAACAGCAAC
This sequence comes from Seison nebaliae, assembly GCA_023231475.1. Classification (NCBI taxonomy): domain Eukaryota; kingdom Metazoa; phylum Rotifera; class Pararotatoria; order Seisonacea; family Seisonidae; genus Seison; species Seison nebaliae. The sequence goes on from JALJEE010000735.1 coordinate 112,784, forward strand.
TGTCGCCTCTTGTGTTTTCTCTTCTTCAATTGAAGATTGAAGAATAATATGTTGAATTGTATAACGTAAATCTTCACACATCTCATCATATGACATTCCACCATCATTAACATGATTCATAACATTCCCATGATTCCTTCCATCTAACGTCACAACTTTATAACCAGAATTTTCACTTATACTCTTAGCGAGACTACGCCAATTACTTCGATTACCAAAGAGGCCATGTGAAATAAATAACCATCGATTCAACTTCTTATCCAACTCTTTCCGATGATCATAAACATCATGAGTCAAGACAATGGAAGAAATATCTTGAGAATTATTCGAATTCCCATTCGACAAATTTGAATGGAAAATTTTCAAAATATTTTTTTTCAAAATTATTTCATTTAATAAATAATTATTCTTTCTCAACAACATGACGGTGAATTGTATTGCGTCTATGATAAATGTACGATGATGGATGTCGTATCTTTTCGATTTTGAGACAAGCCTAACTTACAATTAATTCAGTTGAGCAATTCAAATTTCATTTCGATTTAATCAATGTTAATTTTTTAATTATGTCTTAATATTTTGAATGTATTACAGTTTTCACGTTATAATCACATTCTTCTAATACAAATCGAGGAAGTTATGTCATATTCACTAGAAGTCCATATAATTCATTAGAAGTCTCTCATTAAACTTTCGTCGATAAGAAATTACTTAAAATTATTTATCTGAAGTATATGGAAATTTCTTATTTAAAATGGTTATCTATCATTGCAAGAATATATTGTATTTATTGAAACGAAATTTATGTACACAATTTAAATTAAGCTTTACCCTTTCTCTCAAACTTTCAAAAATTCACATTTTAATTTCTTTTTAACTGAACGAAAATTAATTATGACATTGTCATAAAGTATTATAAAGAGAACTCAAATGTGTGCCTCTTTGAATAATTTGCGAAGTTTGAAATTCGAACGTTAAAATTGTTAAGAATAAGAAAATTTGATTATTTTTCGTTAGATATTTTCTCTAGTTAAATATTCTGATTTTGGTAAAAAATTAAATTGAAAAAGATGGAAAACATTCTATGAGTAGAAAGTGATGAAAATAATGAAAAATGTTTATTTAAACGAGTAATTTAGATTGAATAACGCATCCGAAACTTCACTTAAATTCGAACCGTATTTTAACAATTTTTGCGATAATTCAAATATCGATGGATAAGAAGTCATACATTCTCCAAATGAGGATATATTTAGATGGATCGTCATTGAAATTAATATGTGAACGTCACTTCTATTTATCTTCACTTACGCAATATTTATTGAGCTAACGTAACAAGTAGAGATTCTAATTTTGTTCGACCACTCCTAAATCGGATGATGTGTAAGCTCTTATTTTCAATAGATTCTTCCATTAGATCCGTCACCAATCATGTTCAGATCTTTTTAAATGAACTTCAATGACGATTTGGAACGGAACAACCTTCGGTGGAAAACTTTTAGTAAATTCTCAACGAATAGTATAGATAAATTATTCGGAACAGACTTATTTCTACAAAATTCGCCATTATTAGATAAACTAATTCTTAATTATCATTCTTACAAATCATTCTTTCTTAATCAAATTCATCATTCTTATAATACAAAATGGAATTCGCTGATTTTTCTACTCAACTCTCTTGTGGAATACTTTTTGGTATTTTTATGGAGAAAGGCAATGGTTAAATTGATTTTAATAAAATTGTATTGTAATTCATAAAATTTTAGTTCACTTACCTCAAGTAATTAGAGCTCAGATGCATTTTGATTCACTTGTTATGATGAAAATGTTCTTAAGCGCTATGGCCGCCAGTTCCTTCTCTTTTGCCTTACTAAGTTTAAAATCTCAAAATATGCGAAGCATCATTGAGGGACACCGAAAACGAATGATCAGAACTTCAATTGTAAAATTTGTAAGTGGCGGCGCTTTTCTAGGAATGGGAATGGCCATATGTGGATCATGTCCAGGCACAGTGTACGTTCAATTGGGCACTCTTTCTTGGAGGACGTTATTTGTCTTTCTCGGATGTTTATTAGGAGGATATGGTTATTCTCATGTAGATAAGTTTTATCCGGAAAATGACAGTGGCAAGTTCCTCGGACTTACTTCAAATCGATTATTGTTAGGAAAAGGAAATTAAATTTTTATTCATTTACTAAAAATTATTCACTTATTATAGTGTCAGTGACATTTTGCAACAACCATTCCACATAGTTTGTTTTGGTGCCAGTGGAGCATTATTGATATTGGCCATATTATTGGAAATTTTTAGTCCTTCGACGGCGTCAATTTTTGTTTAATTTTTTTTCTGTTAAGTCTCTCTAAATATTTTGTGTCTTCTATTAGTCTGAATTTTCGTCGAATAGTTGGAATCCTGTAATTTGTGGTTGTCTTGTTGGTTTGCTACAAATCCCGATGGTTTGGTTCTCATCCACTCGATTGGGAGCATCCGCATCATTCTTGTCAATAGTGGGTTATATTTCTCCTCAAATGAGAAATGATTACGTGAATCGATTTATGGATAAATCGTCATTACGTCAAATGTTGTTTAGTACTGCTATCACATTTGGTTCGTTTCTCTCACTCTATCAATTAACGGGAGAGAGTACGTGGGAATTTAATGATTCAACATTATCATATGGAACACCTGGAATAATTTCCTGTATAATAGGAGGCTTCCTCATTGTGTTTGGAGCGCGTGCTGCTGGTGGTTGCACATCTGGACATGGTCTTTCCGGAGCGGGATTATTATCTTTTCCATCACTTCTGGTTGTCGCATCAATTTTTGGCGGGGGAATTCTTACATCTTTATTATTTATCTAAATAAATTTCTCTCTAAATTTTACTTGACTAGTTTAATTTCTTAATAAACTTTCTTGTTGAGTCGTGTTCTTTGTTAGTGCGTGAAAACAACTATACTCTCTGTTTAAAAGGATGTCGAACGATGTCATCAAATAAAGAGAAGGTCATGTAGATGCTATTGTGAGATTGTGTAATGAGAGATGCGAAAGTTTGATACAAAATAGGAGATTAGTGATACGAGAAAACGTTTATCCATCCCAAACGTTCAGAAGATAAATCAGACGATCCTCATTATCTAAATCGGTGGGAAGAACGGTTTTCGTGTACAAGTCGAATAATGGGAAAGGCGGGCCGGTTCGCTATGTGGTTAAGGAAAAGAGTGAATGTTGTAAATAAGGAAGAAAACTTCGAAGAGAAAGAGAAGGAGAACAGTCAAATAAAGTATACTTGAAAATGAACATCTTTTGTTATTCGGTTGCGTGTTATTGTCGAAATGTTATGTCTGATGTTATTGTTGTAGACTTCTCCCATTAACGAGACATGTCCTCCATTTTCTTCTAGCTACGTCCGTCGACCAAATTATGTAGTTTGATATATCGCTCCTTATGTAGAGGTACGTACACGTAGGGATTGTTATTCATGCTTCCGTTCTTGGGTAAAAGTCTATTCACCCACAGTTATCGGGTCAAGGAAACTGACAAACACATTCTCCTCTCCATGTCGATGTAGTGAGGGGGGAGGATGAAGCTACCACAACTATTACCACCGTCAATTTATTATGTCACTTCAAATTGTCTATACTACTCATCAATTTTCCATAGATCATCAATCTCTCTCACCGTCAGTTTGGTGAAGTAAGCAAGAATATTATCAAAATTTCATCGTTTCTAATTTCGTCGCGGATTGTTTCATTCCGGAAATATCTATAAGGAAGTAGTCCAGATGTGCATTGGTTTTCACTTTTATCATTTCCCTTACGAAAAAAAGTCAGTTAGGTAAGTCCAATACATTTCACCTTTCCTTCATACGACTATTAAGTGTGCATTATACTTCATAATAGAAGCGAAATATAATATAATTTCACATGCGAATAATTTTCCTTCACAGACCTACCAACTATCAGACGACCACATATGTAAACGATGCATTCCTTTGATGCATATCATCGTCTTCCCCACCATGTCATGTTCCGTCAGTTGATTATGTACAATAATTATGTATTCTCTCCCCACCCTCCTTTCTAAATATCCATCGACTTATGTGTATATATTCCCGTACATAATCTTCCCTACCGCAAATACCAACGTGGCTTTTAGCATGTGACCGATTGACCGTAATATGGCATTGCTCCATTCACTTCCTCAATTATACATATTCGAACTAAGAGGAAATGTCGGGCGCCCTTCCTTCTCATTGCGTCAGTTGTACACAAGTGGTCTCTCTGTCTACGATTTTGGTGTTGGAAAGTTGGATCTATCGTTCCTATATTGTGGCCGCATTTATTGCGTGGTATTGGTAAAATTGTTCAATGCATCTCTCCATCACCAAATATTTCGTTTTAATATTTCAATCAATTATATTACTCAATTTCCTTATCAATATATACTCGTGTACGTAATATGGTGATGGGTGAAGTATAGACAAATTCTTCCAATAACAGTTTTCTACGCCGACTTCTCCCGTCATTATATAAGAGGCTATATATGTGTACGATTATTGTGCGTAGAGAAGGAAAATGGAGAGAATCATGGCATTCGCCTCAACTTCAACCCATTATTATAACAACAACCTTACTACTTTAGCGGCGGAATTCGTATTTCATTTCCTCTCCTCCTCTCTACTCTCTCCTCAAGTGACGAAGGCAACCACTACTATTATCCACTATTTCCTCATTTTCTTCGTTTTTCGCGCCCAATGGCATCTTTTGCATTTAGTTAGTCAGTCATTTATTCATTCATTCATCTCTCTTATTTTTTTTCTTCTTCCTTTTCTTTTCACCGAAGAATATTTTATTCATTTGTTGATTCACTCCTTCAATCTATTCTCCTATTTTTTTTTCTTTAGTTCATCTGCCATCGCTTGTAGTCTCACTATTTCTTCGTAGTGTTCGGACTTTTCATTAAATCTTCTAAACTTTATCATTATCATCATTAATGTACGATTATTTAATGTTCCCCTTTCTCGCTGTCATCGTCAAGTAGCCGATCTTATGTAACTGCTATCATTTATTCTTTCGATGTATGTTCGAGGTCACACTCGAGCTTACGCATATAAGTTTATAAGGTCATGAACGGTGACTATTCCTAGTTTCACCGTTGTCGTTTTTCCGAAGAGAAAATCATCCCCGAACATCACCCACATCATTATTAACCATTTTACTAATAACACTTTCCTCTTCCACAACATTCTTCTACAACGAATGTTGTTGTTCGCAGATGGTCGATTAGAATACTTCCAATTAGTTTCACTATTTCCTCCAACATCTTCCATCGGTCACGTGTCCCCATTCGACTCGTGACGTTGTTGCATGCCGCTTCCTCCTCCAAAACTTCATTCCTTTCTTCTTCTTCCTTTTTTTACTCGAAATGAAAAGAAATTTTTTCAATATGACTCAATCCTCTTAATTTGATGGTAATTGATAAAGAGTGAAGGAAATGAACTGCTGTAACAGTTTGACGTCATCATATTATCCCACTCCCATCTGCAATCATTCTTAGTATTTCTTGTTAATAATTTCTTTAAAAGGTCATCCCAATGTCTTATACCATCTTATCATACCACTGCCAGTTGCCACAAGTAAAATGGAAGTTACCAAATAAATCTGAATTGTTAATGTTTATCTTTCTCCTGATTTGGGAGGTGAGTCATATTAATTAATAAGATTTTTAATTGACTTACAACTGAATAGATATGTCAACGGTTCTATGCATCATCTCAATAATATCGTGAATTTATTAATTTCGTAATTTTTTATTGAACAAAAAACTAGTTCAAAATAAAAGATATAACGCCTAGTTGAACATCTATGTCCCTATAAGTTCCCAATCAATCTGAATTTGTATGTATATGTGTCTGTGTGTGTGTTACATCTTTTATGTATTCAATGCTGCCGATTATGTAAAGGTTAAAAGGACAAGCACCTCCACTTCTTCCACAAATTTCCTTCTTTCACAAAACGCAACATCAATTTCATTTTCACATATTCTCCCTTCGACAATAACGAACGTGTCCCCATAATTTTTGTGTTTTCGAAACAAATTATCGAATGATTCTTAATAGATAAATTTTTGGTGGAATGGTCCTTCTTCTTCCTCTTGTCAACTTTCTACTATAGAAACGTGCTTACTCATTCGACATACAACTAGTGTTGTGCGAAAGAAGAGAAAAAAAATTTGTGTTTCCGGAACAAAATTGTGATATCAGTATTCCTGAACATCCTGAACATACATTGTTCATATCTATACAATTCTTTATAATCTTCCAATTTTGTTCCATAGTATTCATTCATTAATAATAATTCCATTGATCAATTTCCATGTGATGGTAGTCGAACAATTTTCCCTAATTCTCCGCAACATACTGACTATATAAGTTCTGAATCTGAATTATAAGTTATCGGAAAGGAAAAGAGGTCAATTACAAAAGTTCTTGTGCATTGCGGCTAAAATTTCTTTTACTCTATCGACTGTTCATCATTTCAAGGACTTTCCGCCTTGAATTTGTCGAAGTGTAGAGAGAATGTTACGTCTAACATACGGATGAATAAATTAATAGGTTCATTCTCTTTCACATATCTTCGTTCCCATTGATGGTTATGCTATCGCGTAGGAGTTATCACCGGCTGTGGGCGAACACCCACAGACATTCAAGGAAATTCTGGAACTATTGGAAGCGTAATTTTTGTTTTTATTATAAGATGGATCTCTTCTTTTTTTCTTTACAGAAATTTAATATTATATCGAAGAACTTCGATCGTGTTGATTGATGGGCTATTTTAATGATATTCCCTCTTTTCTGAATCATCATTACTCATTATTATATTAATTTCAATATTTGACGAAATAGATATTTTTCACTTCTCTCACCTCTGTGTCTAACCTTTTACACGAGGAGAGGAAGTGAAATTGAATACATTCTTCGACAGTAAACAATCTTTTCAAATAGATAAATTTTGAGGAAAATAAATCGAAATAATTTGATCGATAAATATTACTCAATAATATGAATTGGAAGGAATGTTAAAGAAATAATCCATTACAATGCTATAAATAAAAGAGGTTTTGATTGAACGTCTTCTCCCCATGTTGTAGATAAAGGACAAATTGATGAAATTAAAAATGAGGAAACATTTGCCTATTATCCAACACTATATTCAAGTAACCATTTGACCTGTTCAAGAACGGTCACGTAATTCTCTGTTCATTTTTATTCGATTATTATGGTGATTGCCCGTATATTTTTTTGTTTATTGAAAATGAATCGAACCGATATTCATTCGAACGAATAGTATACTGAAGGTTTCTGTCGAATCATACTATCAATCCTTCTGTCTAAATTATGCACAAACATCAACACAAAATAAACGAAATAAACAAAATGGGGTACCCATCATCCTAAAAAAATTAAACAACATTCCTTTTATTCTTTCCTGTTATCTGATTATCAAGATTTATATTCGCCTATCATATTAACTTTTTTTGTTGGTAGGAGAAGGAATAGATGGTAATTTCCTCATCTCATCTTCCTTAATCCGTATGGCGAAAGTGTCTTTGTCACAAAACAAATGAAAGTGATTTGTGAGTTTTAAGAAGAAGCATTGGAAGCAGACTTTGTATATTTTTCGCCCAATTTTTCGTCACTTCTTCTTATATCCTCCTACCAACCCCGCACAGCGAGGCGACGACCAAAATAACTTATTCACCAAATCTACTTCCTGTATTTGATGCAATTTGGGGGAAGAATAATTAATAATATATTTTTCTAATATTTCGATTTATATTTTAGGAAAGAAAATAATGACACAAAATTTCTGTGGTAGTTGTCATCATAGTAATAATATTTGTCGTAGTAGTAGTATTTGTGGTTGTGGTAATATTAGTTGTAGTAGTGGCGATAAGAAAGTGTGAGTGTGTGTGTGTGCTTGTGTGTGTGAGTTTGTGTGTGAGTTTGTGTATATATATATATATATGATCAGATAGGTCTAACTAAAAGTATACGTAATATTGGAACAAGTAGTTGAGTATGTAGACCTCTTCACTTCTTTTCCAATTTTTAATTCTTCTTCTTTTCTTCCATCTAATAAAATTTGAGTTAATGTTATTTCCTCATTCTTAATGCTCTTTGCTCCTACCATCCAATATTATACAAATATCCACTAAATTTTAAGCACATTCACGCAGTATATCACTGATATCAAATCATCTACATTTCACACATAATAATACTAACACAAATGTGAAAGGAAGATGAGTCTCATCACCATTCGAGTTATCATTCACCTTTAATAGTTACGGTTAACTTACTTTATTGAACGATTTCTATTAAAATTTTACATAAGAGGAAATATTTCGTAGGGTAATAATGATAATGATGATGTAATCAGTATGAAGTCGTGAATAACGACTATTCGATCACATCAGATAAATTTCCCATTCCATTTCCTCCTCCCAATCCAGGAACGTTTTGAGTGACCAACCGATATCGTCCTTTCAATAATCGTTAAATAAATAAATTTTTCTATTTCCTCCACGTTCTCGTTCAATGTTAATCACGTAATGATTTTGATAACTCATTCGGTTACCCATCTAAATGATCATTGGTTAAAATTCGACATAAACGGAAGGAATTGATGGGAACGTTACAGTAATTATTATCTTTGTTTACTTCCCGGTTATATCGCTCTCTAACTCTTTAGTATTCCTGACTCATCGACCACTTTTCTGACATAAACGATTTTCAAATGTTTTTCCTCTTTTCTCTTCTCTATTCAGCCCCATCGAATGTGGGAAGCTCTTCATTCCTATTTCATCACATTACGTATCGGTGAAATAATCGTCATATCTACACATGTAGTCGTCGAGTATTTCCTGTAGTAGAAGACTAATAATTTATCATTCATTTATTTACATCCGTCTACCACATGGGAAATTGTATATACGACAACAGACATGTACTGGCTAGAAGTATAAACAAATAACTCTCATTCACCACCACATTCTCATACTATGAATCTATATATAATTACATATATCTACATTCATGTGTATAATTGTGTATGTTAGTGTGTGTTTATACGTAACTATTCCTACATCATATCTAATCATCATGAGTATGGTGAACGTATAGAGAACTTTGGTTGACAGGGCACTGAACGGTCAAAAAATTTCCTTTTCATTCTTCCTCCTTCTTCTCTCCCACACTTTTTTTTGGAGAGGAACTGGCCGATTCTATTATATTATACCGTCATTCTACGGTCCAAAGTCTTCCGCAATTCTCTCTCAGTTCTTACACAATATGTTCCCAATGCATGTCGATGGAGAAAAGTCTCTTATGTAACGTTCCATTTTCTTTCCTTCTTTCATTATATCACTACTACTACTACTACTTACTGTCTGTGATCACGACCACGGCTACTATACCACCAACTGTATTTGTAGTCCACTATCATCTTCGTCTTATTCAATTACGATTAACATATTACCTCTGTGGGTGGTAAGGCACTTAGCATCAAAAAAGATCAATTTATGAAAATTTCTTCCAATTCGAAATTCCTAATCAATTTAAATTTTTATTACTACCATTTGTTATGGAAAAAATGAATGTTTTCCTTCATCTTCACTCGTTGATGTTGTTGTCCACAATATCGTCTTTCCAATGATTTGAGGTTTCTATATCGTTCATATCTTCTCTTTCACTTCGTCTACTTCATCTTCACTCGTTTTCAACATTTATTACGTAATTAGCCGAACGAACAGATGCAATGGAGAATAACAGTTCTTCCTTCTTCCGCTATGGACATCTCAGCGAACAATTATTATTTTCCTCAATAATTATTTCCAGTTTTTCTCCTTAAATAATTACGCTTTTTTTCCTTTTTTTTTGTCTGTATGTCATGATGGTATTATGTTGGCAATTCGACTTCCTCAAATTGATGTCGGAAGTAGAGAGATATTTCTCCTCAGACCATATCGTTGAGGGGGTAGGGGGAAATGGACAATGTATTTTATTTTATTGTTCCCCATTTTCTTTTCATCCTTTACGATAATTATTTGTAATTTTTCTTTTTATACAATTTCATCCAACAGACATTATTGTCCTTTACATCATTGATTAAATTATTTATTTTTTCTTCTCATTCTCAGATTAGGTGAAAGACTCAGACAAAAATAGTTTGATGAGTATATTTATAAGTTTATGTGATAATTCCATCATCGAATAACATCAATTACAATTAGATGACATAGTTGTTAATTAGAAATAACAACAATAGTTCTTCGACAACAATTTGGCATTTGAACGACGAGTAATCGTCGTTCACGCTGATAATGCACGTTAATATTTCTTCTGATACGACGATAATTATTCATAATAACGGTGAAAGAATAAATAATAATTCAGAAAGTTGTAACAACAATAACAGCAATAATAATAATACTACGAATTTGGAAGAAAAAGAAAAGACGAATAAGAAAAGTAATTCGTCATTATTTGATATTGACGAAGGGAAATCGAGGAATTTACCATCATCACCCTCATCACTCAGTGACCAACAAGGAGACACTGAATTAGAAAAGGATTTGGAGAAAGATAATATTTCTTCAGATTTATCTAATAACAAATTATTCTTCATTGATACATCTGAAGAAAATTGTAAAGAAATTAGAAGAAATTGTTTTAAAACAAAAAAATTAGAAATTGATTATCCTCGTGTCGCCATGTCAACGACATCATCATCTGATGAGGAATCATTAATTTATGAAGATCATAATATGTCATCCATCATCACTTCAAGTAGTAACATCATTCCTCCATCAATCGCCACTACCATCACCACACCAACAACAACAACATCTTCCACATTCAATTTGGATCGTCGACGAAAAGTTAAAAGAAGAAATAAGAATAATCGTCGTGAACGTGTCTCTTTTTTAAAATTGGAGAATAAAGAAGGAAATAAACAACATCAAAGAAGACCTCAAAGTGAATCATCATCTTTATCATCAGGAGAGAATGTTCAATATAGACACCATCCCAGAAGATTGAATAAAAAGCAATTGGGAAGTCGTTATCAATCAGCCGACGCACTTTGTTATTATGATTCTTTAAACAAAGTCAATGAACAAAATACTAAAAATAAAATTTCCAGTGAAAATGAATATAGTCCCAACATTAATATCATGCAAGACAATTCCTCATCTTCCGATCAACCAGACAACTTGAAGAATGATACTAAAGGAAAAAATTCGACTACCTCCGTTGCCGATTATTTCAATTCCAAATTATTTTCTAATGATCATTTCGTTTGTGCAATTTGCAATGCAACATTCACAATGTCTGATATTCCCAAATTTGTTAAACACAAATTGGAACATCGACAAACGTTAATAGAATCACCGACGAAAAACATGAAAACTGACCAAAAGAATCAAGAGGATTTTAAAATGAAATTATCCATCATCGATAAACGATATGCATGTTGTTGGTGTGAATTCATTTCAAAGAATCCAATCCGTCTTAAACGGCATATGCAAGAAGAACATCAGATTGATATTCCTCGAACTAATACTGAACATTCATCCACAATTACCTCTACAATTGTTACGCCGACTCTCTCATTACCTCAATCTATCAATCGAACTGATATTACTTCATCATTTCCTCTGACAGTCACATCTCTCTATGAATCTAATAGTTGTTCGATAAAACCTGAAGAAGTAAAAGAAATAAAAAATAATGAAATATTTCTTGGAAATCAGAAAGAAGAGAAAGAGAAAATTGTAAGCACAGAACCAATTCGAACAGAAACGAATTATTTGTTGACACTTCCCAAATTTCGACGATTATCTTATTTGAAAGATAAAATGAAATTCGGTTCCGTAAAGAAAGTTATATCACCAGAAAATGAAGAAGAAACGATTGAAACATCATCGAAATCTCAGTCATTCGCATTCCAACGACCTCAATTATCATCATCAAATAAACCGATTGTAAAACCGATAAATCTCGATGTTAATGTCGTTCAATTATGGGAGGCAGTTCAGTCAAGGAATTTTGATGAAATTATTGAATTGTTATCAATTGAAAGTAATGAAATTTCTAGTGACATCGATCAAAAAACAAAGAAATTAGAAAAAATTAAAAAGGAGAAGATTGGTGATAACGAGGAAGATAATGAAAGGAAAAATATTTCCAGATTGTTATTACAACAAAGTATTCGTTCAATTTTAAAACAAGAATTGAAAGCAGAAAATCTTTTAGATGAAGATACGAAAACTAATGAAACACTTCCATCACTTACTTCACCATTAATCGCATCAGTTGTTCAAGTGAAAGAAGAATGTGTTTCTCCCAAACTTGATTCATCATCCAAATCATTCTCATCCTCATCCTCATCAGACGAACAGAATGATAATGTTGAAAGAATACCAAATCTAAAAGTACGACAAGCTGTTCGATTATTACAGAGATATCTTCGACAAACTACCATTAATGATTCGAGTTATGAGTCTTCAACCTCCACACCATCGTCTTCATCATCGAACGGACATGAACGAAACAAAGAGAAAGAGAATGATAAATGCCAAAAATTATTGAATTTGAAACATATGGATAAGTTTAAGGAGTTGATGGAGAAGGTGGAGAGTAGATATGTTGCTTCGAAACGGAAAAATTCTTTCTCATCCGTCATTAAATCACTTGGTGTGAGTGAAGCCAAACAGAATAGTAATGTCTCCTTGTCACCAGTAACAGTGAAAACGCAAATTGTGGGACCAGGCCAAGAATTACGTTTACCAATTCCATTTTATGAACAACTTCATACGAAGCCGTCGTTGTTAGAGAATCAAAATTCGATGATGAATCAATCATCTGTTGAAAAATCATCGATATCTATCGATAGGAATTCACCTTCACATATAAAGAAGATGGATGATACAAGTGGAAGTGAAAATAGTAGTTGTAGTAGTTCGTTCGCTCCCGGCACTACCACGACTACTAGTGACAATTCGGAGAAGACGAGTGATTCCAATGGCTCTTACGCAGTCCACTCTCAATTATCTCAAACGTTAATTTTTGAGTTTAAATCTATTCTTTTTCATTTACATTTATTTTCACATATTCAGAAGAAATATCGGTTATAAAGGACGAATGACAAGAACTAAACCATCCGATATCTCAACAAATACTTCGAATTCTCCATCGATGATACCGAGAAAAGACAAACGATCAGACACTTGTGAATATTGTGGGAAGATCTTTAAGAATTGTTCAAATTTAACAGTTCATCGACGTAGTCATACAGGTTTTTCTCAATTCTTCATTAACTCATATTCATATTTATATTTATTTGAAAAAAGGAGAGAAACCATATCGATGTAGTTTATGCAATTATGCATGTGCTCAAAGTTCCAAATTGACACGACATATGAGAACACATGGACAAGAAGGAAAAGAAACGTTGTATTGTCGCTATTGTAATATGCCGTTCAGTGTTCCTTCCACATTGGAGAAACATATGAGAAGATGTGAACGTAATCCTCAATTAATTGCTGCTTATTCATTACCATCACGAGCGAGTCATTTAGATGTTGTATCTGCAGCATCAACAATTAGAGCAGCTGCTGTAGCTGCTGCTGCTGCTTCTCAAACTGGATTAATTCAAAATAATACTTTATTCGCAGCTGAAAAGATTGCGACACAATTACAAAATGCTCAGAAACAATGGCAACCACAATCTGATTTAATGGAATATGCGAATTTAAATCAATCGACTGGAATATCTCAACATATGTCAATGCATTTGGATGAAACTAATTCTCATATTTCATTACATAATGAATACCAACAACAACAACAACAAAAACAACAGACACAACAATTATTCCATTTGCCTGATATGCATTTGAATCAGGAAATGGGAATGGAACGTAATCGTATCGATATACAAACTGATGAGAAATTGATAAAGAAACCGAGATTAACGAATGAGAAACATCTCTCCTCATCCAACTCCTCCTTACACGAAACGACACATCCGTCCTCATCATCATCATCTGGATCGTCATCTTTATCATCCGGATCATCATCGTCTCCTTCATCTAATAATCATTCGAATCAAATAACGAGTAATACCTCATCAGGTGATGACGATAAACAAAAACATCCAACTTTATTAAGAGTAGATCAAATAGATGGTAGTAAACATCCGATAAAGAATGAAGTACTTGAAAGAGAAGAGAAGAATTGTGAGGACAATGAAATGAAGAAAGAGAATCTAAGAGTTTCTTTAACAAAATTCTTGTCCAAAGCTATCCTCATGCAATCACAACGTCAAAAGGAAGTTCACGAGAATGATTACAGTTTGAAACAAGAAAAATTAGAACCATCACCCAACGATATTGCAAAGTCAGAAAAAATTATTTATCATGATAAATTATTCGATTCAAAATCATTAAAAAATTTCCCCATTCTAAATGACATCAATCATCATAATCATAATAACAACCACAATAATAATAATAATAATAATAACAATAACAACCAGATTAATCATCATCATAATTCGATGATATTAAATAATGCAATGGCACATCATCCACAAGCGGTTGCACAAAATTATAATTCAGAATTACTCCGAACAAAGTTCATTAATACCTCACCAATAATCACCTCATCAAATGAAGACACTCCGAATGATGGAATCGATCATGGGAATATGTCAAACAAAACAGATTTAATCAAAGTTGCACTTTCTTATTTTATGCAACAAAAAAAGAAAACGAATGAAGATGATAAAACTTATGCGGAAATGTTCGATTTCAATAAGTCGTTAGAAATGAAGAATGCTCCCCAAACCATTTCCGAATGCATCAACAAATCGAATCAAATGAACAAGTTGAATGGAATGAACAATATCTCTCAATTGCTTCTAGCAAAAATAGCCCAATCAAGAAAAGATTAGGAAATGGATTAGTTTAACAATTTAAGAGTTCAGATAAATTTGAACAATTATAGTAATGACAATATTCTTCATTTATTATCTCTTCATATTGAAATAATTTTCTCAATGAATTCGACCAAAAAATTCAGTTATATTTATCTCTAACCTCCTCACTCCACCATCAATCTTAGGTTCCTATTCCTATTTATCCAACTCTAATTCTTCTACTTGTCATCTACTTCTCAATATTCTGGTGACGACAAAGAACGTCATTATCCTAACATTCTTTCTATCTCATTCAGTGAATTTTTAGCTACCTCATTCTCCAATTATCTTCATTTACACAAAAATTTCTTCGATAATATTTCAAATTAATAAATTAAATAATTTATGAACTTTTTAATTGTTTGTCATCAACTCAATACTTTTCTTCTCTTCACAACTAAACTTTTAAATTAGATCTAGACATCTATCACATTCAAATAGATATAACAGAGACTTATGAGTGTTAGGCATAGAAATGGCTAGTCCATAAAAATCGCAACAATATGTGACGAATAAGTTAATCGAATAAGATAAATTGAAACCAATTTAAATAATAATTAAATAACTGTAAGGTTCAATTGAATCAAAAAATAGTCACATCGATGATGAAAAGAATAAAAAGATCTGAGGAACTTACATCTGATTTCATCACTAGTAGCAGAACTCTTCTTCTTATTGTCAACCAAAATTCCCAAAAAACATACATTTTTCGCGACCAATTTTCTCATATTACTATGGATAATATCTCATTTTACGAAAAATCCAAGGAGCCAATATTGAACCTTATCTGACTCCTTCGTTAATCTTAGAAAACGACGAAGATAAGGATTTCTGCTTTATAACACCATAAGCATTGGTAAGATAAGATATACCATAAAGATCTCACTAATGAAACGCACCGAATACTCATCCACTCCAGTGTGATGGATCGGGTGCTTCCTGATTCATTGTGATATTCTTTATTTAGGAATTATTATAATTTAATTGGAAGATACAAATAAAAGATACGAAGATTTTCTATTTATTATAGAACGTGAAAGAATGAGAAGAATAGATTTATGTAAAATTTTTATACTATGATCAATCGAAATCGAATCAGAATCTTTGGAAGCATCCAAGAAAAAAAAGAGAAACTATCAAGGGAAGCATTCGATAGGGCCGAAAACAAATTAAAAATAAAACTAATTAGTTTAGTAAGTAAAAAATAATTCTCTTATGATTCTAAAAATAATCTTAGGTAGCGTTTCTATTTCTTGCCAATAACTTAAATTAGTGGCACTAATTTAGTGCTTAACTTAAATCTTTTACGATTTCCACCTAACTTCCACTTATTCTTTTACTAAACAAATTTACTGACTTGTGAGATTTAAAAAGATTTAAAAAAGTTTGAACTTTATCAACATGAAGGTTATCGGACACATAATGACCAAGATGAAACCACCACCAATAACCAGATAAATGTCTGAATGTTTTTTAAGATGAGCTAGAAAAGTATAGCATTTAGGGGAGATGAAATTTAAGAAATTATTAACCTATTGTGTCCGTTTTATTTTTTTTCTTTTCTTTTTTTGGCTCTTTATTGTTATGATAACCACTAAAATATAATAGCATAAATAAATATAATAATAGATTCTATAATATGGAATCCATATTCTATGTATAACACATCCATCCATATAACACGAAACTATTAATAGTTCTCTATAATCTACTAATATTTTGTATAAATATTTCTAACAATTCTCAAATTCTTGTGTTAGGATACCGTGAATTTATTTTAATCGTACACGTTTATATTGTACAATAGAAAAGATTTTTTATAAAGTTTCTCGGCTCAGCATATGCAAAATTATGTTAAGAAAAGTTACACTAACAAAATGCTATAATCGCTAAAAGGTCCTAGGTCACCCCCAAAACCTCCTAGATCACCCCCAAAACCTCCTAGATCACCACCAAAACCTACGTAATACGGATTTGATTGATTGGATATTACAGAACATTGAGAGTATATAATAAAAATTCTAAAATTATCATCATCATCATTGGTAGAATTGATAAATAAGAATACTTACATTGTTAAAAAAATATTTCTAGTTAAATGATACATTGAAGTTTTTAAATAAAATATAAATTATGTCCAAAAATAATTTGTGAATATTGTAAAAAGATATATTTATTAAACTAAAATTAATTGTCTCATAATATAATTATTCGCCTATCGACCTTTATACTAATATAGTTTAACAATAAGGTCTAATCAATATTTGGGAAACTTCATTTCATTTCAATTTTTGAGATAATGATTATCATATAAAAATAAATTAATATTTAAAACATAGAACTATTAAAAATAGATAATACGTTTGATTATAAGATCACATGAACAAAATCATCAAAATAAGATGAATGAATTTCTATTCTATAAAATGTGATAAACTCATGGTTTTTTAGAACAAACTGTGGAAAAACCATCATAATCATAGAATCATAAAAGAGAATTATTTGGTTAATGTGGAAAATTACAATTTTTTTCAAATTTTGCTACTTCATGTATATCCAATAAATCCAAAGAATCCATCTAATCAAATCAAGTTAACGTAAGACAACACAATGAGATAACGAAACCATTTGCATCAATATTGTTGCATTCGTAACAAATTATTGCAGAAAACATGTAAACTAAATAACAAAAGATGTTGTGAATCGATAAATAAAATATCATGGTTCGCAGCTTTGCAGATTAATCTTCATATAATATTTTAGACGGTCTCAAATTATTATTGGGGGACAGATTGTAACGCTATATAAAAATTTTGCAGAGGACAGTTCTCAACATAGTTTTTTCATTAATGTCGTTCGGACAGTTCTCAATCTTTTATTCATTTTTCTTCAAGTTCTCTATATTTTATCAATTTTCCGAAATGTTCTCAACCTGTTTTTTCTAATTTCCGACGGTTCTCAACCTTTTGAGAAAAAAAGGACAACCGGCAGTGTATTCACCGCCAAATTAAAGAACATCAAACAGCATTAGATGGAGATGATAAACAAATATCGAAGTTTTTCGCCGCACTTTCCTTCATTCCTACCGATAAAATTGAACCCGAGTTAAAAAAATTTTATCACAACGCTCCGTTAACTTGGAGTAAGATTTTCAATTATTTCCATTAACAATTCATTGGTTATCGGGATATTCGGAATAATTTGATTAATAACCATTTTCCCATTCATGTTTGGAACAATTTCGAAGCAGTGCGGAAAAACAGCACTGCTTCTATTACTAATAATATTGCGGAAAGTTTGAAGCAATTATTTCAATCGAATATCCTCGGGTCAACAGGTAGGTATATTCCGATTCTTGGACAACATCGAAGAAGTTGAAACATACATTGAGATAAGGATTTTGGAAGCAGAAAAGATTAAAATTCCAAAAATGAATAAAACACTTACTGCTCATTTGAAAAACTTATTTGACGCATTTGATACGATGGACTTTTCATCATATTTCGAAGAAATAAAGAAAATTGTATGAACTATTATATAATATAGTAAATATCTTATTTTTAGAAGTCTGCGAGGCTCTTTAATGTGGCTAAGTCCATGGCTTTTTTGTTCATGCCTTTTTTGTCTATGGCTCTTTTGTACCGTGGTTCTTTTGTCCTTCCCACTTTTCTCCGTATATGGGTTGATTGCAAGCTAAAGGTTAACTCTTTTTACAGATTCAGAGTTTGATACCATCTTTCAATTCTATTTTTTCGACGTATATTCTATTACTAGTTATGGTTTAACACAAATACTCATTTAAATCAAGAACGATCAATTCACCTACTTTTCACTAGATATATTATGTTCATAACTTTCTTTTTCAGAGATATCTTGAACAATATGCCATAAAAAACAAAACTGTTAAATTAGAATTCACTTCCATTAGAATTAGTAGAACATAATTACTTTTCTTAAGATGGACCTAACAAATTAACTAAACAGATCGGCAATCCTTGAGAGTTAATTTGTTAATTTTATGAAATAATTCTTCAATGAAATTTTAATTAAACATCAATTTACACAATAAATTTAGAATCATTTTTAATTAAATACATTGGTGTTGATAAATCTTTAACAGATTATCTTCAAAATATTCGACTTATTTCAATGAAATTTAATTCTTACTTATGTGATAAACTTCAATATTTCCAAAGTGACAATAATATGGATTTAATGGTTGACGCTTATCTTACACTTCTGTATATAAAAGAAAAATATATTTGATATCATATCTAATATTAGTTAAAAGTAATAACATTTTACTTTAATAATGTTTCGTTATTTTCTAAGTTATAATGAAGATACAGTTCTAAGACGATATCGAAGAGTTTTAGTTAAACGGTATCTCCTTTGGTCATTATTGGCATTATTGTTGATATTTTTTATCATTTTTGGAATAAGTTATGGAATTGCTACAAGTTAACAGTTATTTTCGCATAGCCAATTTTTGAGTTTGCCGAAGGTGGTAGTGATGATATACGTAGTGCGACACCAATCGACGGTGGATCTGAACTACAAGAAACGTCAATTAATAATTCGAATGAAACTTCGCAAACTACTTTTTTGGAATCTCAAAATGGTGGACTAACTGTTCATTCAACAGGCTAGTAAATCATTTTTGATTGATTATCAACAAATATATGATCACCATAGTTGCAACAAATGACAGATGCAAAATAATATTAACTTTCAGTTATTTAAGTTAAGAAAAAGAAAAAGGAAGAAATGATGTTGACAGTATAAAAAAAAGATGTAAAGGTAAATTATTTTAATTAAAAATTATGCATTATATGCGTTATTCTCGTCGTTATTTATACCAAGTGTTATTTTATATTAGACAAGAATATTTCTCGACATTTTGATCTTTATGTTTTCCTCATCTTTACACTCATTTTAATAACAAATGGAATTTTTATAACAAACGAAATTTTCAGAACAAACGAAATTTCCAGTACAGGAGAAATTTACAGAACAAACGAAATTTTCGGAACAAATGAAATCTTCTGAACAAACGGAATTTTTAGGACAACTTAAGTCTTCTGAAAAAATGGAAAATTCTGATCAAATGAATTCTTCTGAACAAATGGAAATTTCCGAACAGACGACAGTAGCTACGGAAGTCAAAACAACATCTGCTTCAACAAATAACTTAACTTCTGAGATGATTAATCAAACCAATACGCTACCGGTAGTTGATATATTAACTTATAATTTGGCGACAGTCTCAGATTCTAACGAGTTAAGTACTTTATTAAGTAATGGATCCGAAACAGACACTACTACACTAGAAATTTCTTCTACGAAACTTACTACTGAATCAATGACCACTTTCCTAATAACTACAATAATGCGCATTATTAGTACTATTATCAGCTTCGAAGCGGCAACGGTTGAAATGTGTGAGTCAGTGCATGGTACCTATATTATCGCCATTGCAAGCGCTATTAAATCAGATAACAATTTCAATGTGAATTTGAATAACTGTAGCAAAGTGTGTATACCAAATGCAAATAACAATGATGAATTTTCATGTGAGTTTTTAATTTCAAATATCTCATCGACGGACAACCTTGCACATTTATCGAACGAAGATTCATTAGTTGCATTTTTAAAAGCCGAAGGTAGTTTAACGGGCTACACAAATTTCGATGTCGTTTCTGGTTATCTTTTTCCCTGAAAATTAATTAACTAAATATTTTTCTCCAGTGGATACCTAACCTAAACGGAGTATGTTGGAAAAAATTATCATGATAAACGAACGATAAATACATGATTTTTTATTAAGAACGACAAACAATTCGGAGACTTGCCAATTAGGAGATGCGACAATTTGGAGACTCCTTAACACCTAAAACCTAATACCTAAAACACACTATAAACTATATAGTCTCTGGTTTCCGAATTGTCGCATCTCCGAATTGTCGAGTCTCCGAATTGTCTGCCCCCTTATATCAAGACCCGAAATATTGCCATCTATAATTCATATATATTTTCATTCACTATCAAACTCGACGTATGTTGTTAATTACAACATAACTATCAAGAACCGATAGTTAATTTTTTTATGATAAAGATGGTGTTAAATTGTTGCAGATTTTATTTTAAAAAATTAATAAAATATTTAGGGTCGAAATATAATAAGATTTTTAATCGTTTGAGTAGTTTGATATTTGATTTATAAATAAACAAATCTATGTAGCATATATATTTTTATTATTTTTAATTAATAATATAATTAAATTAATACCTTACATTGTTAATATTTAATTTTGTTAAGCGACGAGGTTGATTTTCAATGCCTGTCAATTACACTTCCGTAGAATACTAAATCATTATCTTAAAAATAAGAAGGTATCAAATATAAAGAACGAATATACCGACTAGTTAGAATTTTTCATAATTCTACATTGATCAATTCTACTTTAAACTTCATCATTCTTTTCTTTTATGCATCTTTCCAAATAACCGCAAACGTGAGAATAGAATACTGTCACTATAAGTCGTTGACTGGATACTTTAGTTTACACTCCAAACTTTAGAGGAAATAAAAATGTTTTTCGAGTGATATTCAGTCACCATTACGAAAAATTCGAAAAAGAGCAACCAAATAATATTTATGGAAGAAATAATAATTTTAAATCGCCTCTCTTGAAAATAATATCTAGCTCTGGATCGTTCTATTAAAGAAAGTTATATTTAATTATCAACCAGAATTATTTAATAAAAATTGCATACTATTAGGTTTTAAATACTATGAAGATAAGACCGCAGAGCATTTGATATGTGGAAAAGTAAGGAAATTTACTCAGGACGATATTAGTAGTATTTACCTGGAGACAAATAGAGGAGTTCCAGATCCAAATAAACATCCTTTACTTGAACTACCATGTCAGCACAAATTTTGTTTTAAATGTATACAAAACTGGGTTCAACATCGATCTAAAATGCGTTTACCAAGGAATTCACCTGATCCCCGTTTTCCATGTCCTTATTGTACTCGACCGATTCCATTTTTATCGCTACGTAGAGACCCGAGACCCGTTGTCAAAAATTTTCAAGAAGGAAAAGAATACATGAAGTACTTTATGGATTGTTAACTTTCAATCGAGTTATTTCTCTAAGAATTTTGTTTTGTAGCGCTTGATAAGTACCTAGGCTTTAGGGATTTATTCGAATATGCTAAACTAAATTCTAGCAGCATAGTATCTTTTTAGCATTATATCATAAGTATATGTTTTAATACAATTGAAAATGTTTTTAGTAATGGGGGTTGTAAATGAAGCTGAAAGTTTACATTTAATTTATAGTAGTTGCTTAATATTTTTTATCTCCTAGAAATTGATAGAAAATGGACACAGTTTAATGACGCACAATGTTAATCTTTCTTAAAATAATATAACCAGTTCTCTTGACAATAGATGTAATTCAACCAACCGAAACTGGTTCAAGTTAGCGAACTTTAGATAATAATATTAATTGATATAAATTTATTAGACTTCAACACTTTAAGTCAAGAACTTGAAGAATGGAGAAACAAAGTAAATAATATTCAAGACATAGTTGGAAGTGTAGTTACAGATTTTAAAGCTGTATTGGAACGGGCTGACCTTCCTGTGATTCCTGAGACAAGACGAATGAATATAATGATGCAATTCGTAAATTGGCCTATTTAATTTTGCGACATAGTTATGTAAACCACTTGTAGGAGTAGACAATTACCTATTTGGTGTTATACATGTTAATTTGTTATACAGCTGTATTCATAAGTAATCGGACAAAATTCGATATTTTTTAAATGCTCATAACTTCAATTAGCTTTATATGCCTAAGGGAGCATACTGTTAGACAGCCCAATCCAAGCTCTTTCAAATAGTTCTAACTTCGACAAAAATAAATTTAAAATCGTCGTCAAATAATCGATTAATTAACAAACTTCAATTTTTTCTATTTTTCATAATCGAAAATCTTATTTTACATCAATAAATTTTAAAAATAACTAAGTTTAAGTAAAATATTCGTTTTCAGCATGAAAAAGTGACACAGAATATAAAATTTTTTTTTTAATATGTCGAATAATTAGATAATTATTAAGCATTGTTCGAAAAGGACATTTTTGCATTATCTAAGAAATTTTATTTAATTGAAAAATTAAAATTACTCTATCTTCTTCAGCATCATCGATAACCTAAAATACATATTTTTATTAAAATTGGTAATAGAAAATTATATTTTTTTTGCACTTTTGATCCAAATCTTTAAGCGCTTACCAGTGGTATTTCTTACTCGGACATTTCGATTATCAGCTTTATCTCTCAAACCCAATATCCAAGAGATTGCCTTCCCCTCGTCCATGACCTATAACATTTTAGGCATGTCTTATTAATCAGGTTTTTTATTTGAATGTCATTAAACATATTTTTAAATCGGTTGTTTGATATGTCGAAGGTCGAAATTGGAATGAACATTTTATAACATAGAATCTATGTAATGGAGTTTAGAATGTTATGGAGGTAAGGACGGATTACGTAAACTTCATAAAAGAGGTGCCTGTTAAATACGTATTATTGGTAAAAATAACGCGAAATATTGAGCATTTTTTTAAAATCCAAAAAATTTTGGACAAAAGTTTCAAAATGGAGATAATAATAATTATTTGGCTACCTCACCGCTTACACCAGTCAATTCGTTGACTGATATCAGTACACCTCACAAACCCATATGGGTTTATCTGTAGATGCCTAAACAACTCAAAATAGGATTGAGCATATCATTAATATTCAATATCAATCTTGTTTATCTAATAAAATGTTTATCACCTTATTCTTTCTAATAATGTATGTTAATTTGAGGAGAACAATGAAAATTATGAACAAAATGTATATGGGATATCTTAATATAAAAATGTATTACTTTGTTAATTACTAAATATAGAATTAAAGAATAATGAGTTTCATAGCGACTGGAGATTAAATAGTATTAGATTTATTGAATTAAGAATTAAACGTCATTAATATCTGAAATAATAATGAATATGATAATGACATTCATTTAATTTCAAAGAAGAAGTTAGTCCTATGAAAGAATATTAGTATATTTCATCTATAGTATGTAAACCTTTTGAGTATATTAATTTTCAAAATTTTATGTGTCAGATGCATTTTGTGATAAAATGATAATTATTAATATTATTTCACGTTTAATTTTTAATTCTTTAACGGATATCACTTGAGTGATAATGGTTCCATGATGATACATTTAAGCTTTTTTAGCTTTGACAATATTTTATTCCGTTAAATTGACAAATGTTGTGCCGGATCATTTTTTTTAATATTTATCATTATATGGCATTAATAAGAATATTTTCGTTCTTAATTTACATAGCTTATCTATCATTTTCCAAATTGTTCTACTTTTATCGATTTTTTTGTCTGGACAAGTAATTTATCGTTCTCATTATGGATGGTATTAGATCGAATGCACATTTTGTTACTGATAATAAAAAATCTTCGTTTGCAATCTGAAAATTTCTTCTTTCATGAACCTCTTTGAGATGATTCTGTACGTTGGAACTTAATCTGATAATAGATATAAATAGAAGAAGTCTTGACGATTAATGATAAAATTGTTTGAGGAGAAGCATAAATTATTAATAAATGTGTTAAATCTAAACTGTTGAGGGTGTTTTTGTCAATGGATATATGCTACATAATTGGTGATGGCATCCATCAACGACAAGAAATTTCCAAATCACTGATTAACGTCTCTGGCAGGAGAAATACTTCCATTAATAATTCATGGCACTGATTCAGAAAAAATTAAGAATATTATTATTCATCTCATCAATTTTCACATTTTACGGTTCATCTTCATTTATTTTGTTTATCAACTCTTGGACAAACATACCGCCTCGTTTATATCATTCATATATAAAAATTTTCTTACTTCAATTTCATCGTGTTCATTTCGTTTTCATATTTCTAGAATTCTTTTAGCTTTTCCTAAAACACATTCTCCCTATAATTAGATAATGAATTCATTAAATTTATTCCGTATTATTCTGTTGGTAATTGTTGGAAGTATCATGACGACCTATGCTCAGCCATCAAATAAATTCGTCTCTGCCATGTTTCTTTGCATTTCATTCGTCATTATCCATAAATTTCCATTTGTAGTAAACGTGGATGCTGGGTCGCGGGTGGAATGTCACATCATTGTAGTGCTGCATTTGCTGCTAGTTTGATGCAATCGTTGAATGATATAAATGAAGCTAATCCAGGAAAACGGTCAGTACAAGATTCAGATGCTCAATTCTATTATAAGTTGGGATTCTAATAACATTTTCAAAAAATTTCTTAATTTTCCTCAATATTTTTAGATTGGCCAATTTGGTTCGATCGGAGAAAGATTTGATGAGAGTAAAAAATTTCGTCGATCGTTCTTTTATCGCCTATTAATTTAACCGTTATAATCTATAATCATCATCTCAATTATCAATGAACAACATGAGAATTTCCTTTTTTAAACATACAATGTGTGGCCATTCAATACATGTTCAATAATCGTGCATTTGTCTTTCTCCCAATAAACATAAATGATTTAACTAAAAAAATTATAACAATATCAATTTGATTTCCATTTAAAAAAAACAAATTTTGCGGTCAAATAAATTTTTCTCGTTCGCCAAATAAAAAAAAACGTAACAATACATTTAATAGACGTTAAACATTCGTTTATATGTTAACAATTGAAATTATTAATTTGTTTTCGTGAATTCTGTCTGTTTGATAAAATTTTGCTTGAGAGTCGGTTGGCAAAATGGATACCCAAAAAAGTGAATTAGTATTGAGAAAATCAGCAAATGAGTTAGATTTCTAAAATTTTGTTTCCCATAAATCATTATATCGGTCTTCAGTTCGGCTAGCTTGTCAGAAATACAGAGAGTACCGTCAGAAGAATCGTTTGGTGATTCGTCGACATATTCTGGAACAGAACATGACAATTTGGAGACACCACCAAATGAGGAACGAGATATTTGGCCTACTCAATATTGGACATTAAATAAAATGTTGAAGTATCTGAAAATTTTTGATCAGTTAGGAACTAAAGTGATTTTAGTATTGTTGCCCGATTATATTGTTGATGAGAGTTATACAAAAGCAGCAATAAGAAATTCAGATGGAATAACTACATTACTTAATATAACAGAAACGGATGATGTGGAATGTCAAATTGCTGCGATGAAAAGTTTAATAATAATTGCAAAAATTGAAGGTTATATCAAACATTTGACTTTAGAGAAATTAAACGATTCATTTAGATTTGAAGATAGATATTTTGAGACTAGGAGGAATTCAAAGTATTGTCACGTTACTTCATTCCCCTTATATTCGAGTAAGAACGCAAGCATGCGAATGTCTAGGTTTATTGTCGAGTAAACGACTTACAAGGAAAATAATGCGTCGAACGAAAGGTTTAAGATATCTTTTAGCTAATTTGGAATACAAGAAAAATTTGAAGCAACTACCTGATCAAACGACATTGTTGCGATTTGCAGCTCAAGCTATTCAAGAATTATGTGTCAGTTCGAAGATTAGAAGAGCATTACGTCGCTTAGGAATAATTGCATTGATTACAAAGTTGTTGAAACATCCTGACAACAGTATCAAAATTGCGACGTTGGGAATCGTTAGAGAATGTTCTGTCGAATCAAGTTTTCGTGCAGGATTAACATCGGCAGGCGTCTTAGAAGATTTGTTAAAGAATTTAAGGAATGCGAATAATGAGGAATTGCAAATAACTTCAGCGAAAGCATTAAATAATTATAAGATCAATACAGTAAATTATCGTGGAGATAAAGATGCATTATCAGGAGCGGAAATATTAACAAACATCTTCCTCACTTCCGACGATATGAATGTTTTATGTGCCGTGAGTGGAGCATTATGGAAAATGATGGTTGGACATCCGATTAATAAGCAATTGATCAAATCAGATTTGATTGTAAGAATTGTGAAATTTCTCAGTTCAACAGATGAAAAACTAAATTTAAATTGTTTGGGTTTAGTTGCAGAATTCGGAAGAGATGAAATTGCCAAAGATATGTTTCGTTCCAATAATGTAATGCAAATTATTGTTAAGAATTTAGTGTTAAGTACTCCTCGGGATGTTCTAGCAAATTCATGTTCAGCCATCACTTCACTTATTAAAGATCATCAGAAGAATGCAAAGCTCTTACATGATCTTGATGGAGTTCGATTATTATGGTCGTTATTGAAGACAAATATCTTGAAAGTTCTCGAACCTGCAGTAGAAACAATTTGCGCTTATTTAGATACTGTTGGAACGGAATCAGTAGAAATGATTCGAAGTTTCATCGGTGGAATTGATTTGGTTATTACAATTCTACGGGATTCCAATCTTGAAGTAGCTCGAAGTTTAATGTGTGATGTTATAACTAGAATTGCAAGAGATGAAGAGAATGCTGGGATTTTAAATGATAATAATATTATTGATCTTTTAACAGAAGTTGCCGAACGAGCTAAAACAAAAAAGATAAAAATTGCGGTAAGTTCTGCAATTTACGAATGTTCGAAATATGACGGGAATGCAAGAAGATTTGGTGAGAAGGATATTATAAAGACACTCGTCAGTTTCCTCAATGAAGATTCGGATGGTGTTAAAAAAATGGTAACGATGGCACTTTATGAACTTAGCTTATTCCCTAATAATTGTATGGAAATGATTTCATTCGATCTGGTATCTAAATTACTTCCTCTAATTGAAAATGACGATGAAGATTTCCAATTAGCTGCAGCCGGTTGTATCGCCAGTATTCGTCATTTCGCCACAGCACATTCAATAACCGTAACTAATGAAGTGGAAACAGAAACTGATTTAGACGATACAAAATATGACACGCAAATATTCCGTCAACAAATGTTCCCGAAAATGTCACTCACAAAAGTATGTTTGGAGCAGAAGAAGAAGAAAGATGAACCGAAAAATTTTAGCGTCATGTTTGGAAAATAATTACACGTATTCCATTCAACTGCTTCAGATAAACTTTATTATACGAGATATTAATAGAATAATGTTGAAAAACATTATTGAGAATTCATATTTTCTATTTTATTTGTTTATTATTAAATTTTCTTCTTTCATAATTTTGATAAATTTTCCATCTTTAGTTTTATCTTTTGTTTTGTTTTATCATTCTTTTGTCAATATTAGGAAGTTTTCTATAATTTTTTTTTATTTATTTTCATGCGTTGTTTACGAACAATTATTAGATTCTCTTTCTGTATTTCAAACGTTCTTTTCAACTTTTTCTTTATGGACATTGATTGAATGTATGAAATGTGTGTAATTTAAGTATAAGATGATACTGAATATAAATAAACATATGCCAGGATGGCCGAGTGGTTAAGGCGGTGGACTTAAGTTCCACTTCCCAATAGGGAGCGTGGGTTCGAACCCCACTCCTGGCAAAAAAAATTTTTGATTCCTTACACATTGTTAGTTACACATTTATATATTGCAAAACATTAAGATGCTATTAGTATAGTGAACATACAATAATGAACATGAGAATCATTAAATTTTCTATATTACTCAAACAAACAATTGGATTCTTTTGGTTCTTCTCATTTTTCAGAAAGAGCTGGTATCATTTGTAGTTAAAAGTGCAGTTTACTTTGTTAAGTATTTCTACTACTGTTTTTTTTGTATATTACTCATTTTCTACATAAATTTAAATAAATCAATTTTGTTTAATATTACGAATTTTTAATAAATAAAACGTTAAACACTCTTATGATTATTCTTATTTGACTTCTTTCAAATTATCTAGTCGTCAAAGTAGTCCTCATTGCACAGACATATTAGAAAAGATCTAAAATTTTCAGATTGTGAAAGAAATGATTCGAGTAATTTCGTTCAATGTTTAAGACTTAATATTCAAAATTTAGAAATTGAGAAGTTAATTTTTTCAACCAATAAATTTTTTTTCGTGAGACACGTTAAAGTAGAACGATGTCGTTCCAAGTCTCTGTCTCTTATAAAGGAAGAATAGATTATTCATACAGAAAGTGTCGATGCATTTCGAAGATTTAGAAGAGTTTATGAAACAGTCGAAATTACTCTTCGAAAATTATCCATCCAAAGTTCATCTTCTTCTTTTTACATTTTTCATCTCTATTATTTCTTCACTTCATTCAAGACACGATTTGTCATGAAATATCGACAAACCGGAGGATTAAATTTAAAAGTAACAAATGATTTGAAAGTTCCTTTTTCTTATTATCCAACTAATTTAACCAATTCTTCCCAAATAGTGTCTCCAATATACGACGACAACATCTAGAGATTTTAAGAAAATTGAGAGTTTTGTTCAGTTCATGATGAGGAAGATGGCGGCCAATTAATGAACTAAATGTAATTAAATTCATTTTCTCGATATATCTCATAATTTCCCTATTTATTTATTTCACAAATTTTTCCATGTACAAATAAGTAAATCAAAAAGGAAATTGATTTTTTCCAAAACATTTTTAAATTTCCTCTCAGATTCTTTTGTGACGATTTCGATAAAATATGATTATTGAAATAATTAGTACGATAGTTTTATGCGTTTTTGGGAAATATGTTATTAATTGGTACAGACAACATCAGGAACAGTTACCAGAAAAGAGTTTATTCGATTTTCAAAAATTGGATGAAGGAAAATCAATTGAAGTTGATGAAGATAATATAATTAATAAAATGAAGAAAACTGGTCAAACGATGTTGATTGTTTATGGATCGCAAACGGGAACTGCTGAAGGTTTCGCTTATCAATTGAAGAAAATGGGTCGAAAACGATCAATCTTCGCTCTTTGTGAAGACAGTGAAGAAATCGATTTTGACGATTTAGCGAAAGCGAAAGAAATCGATAATTTTTCATTAATATTTCTTGTCGCTACATATGGAGAAGGTGATCCAACAGATAATGCAATTGAAATGTGTGAATGGTTTCAAAATGTATCAGATGATGATGAAACATTGAAAGATATTAAATTTGCCGTTTTTGGTTGTGGAAATAGTACATATGAACATTTCAATAAAATAGGTCGATTGATAGATCGACGATGTGAGGAATTGGGTGGTAATCGAATAGTCGTTCGCGGAGAGAGTGATGATAGTCGAAATGCCGATGAAGATTTTATGAATTGGGCCACCGATATTTTTTGGCCGAATTATTTTGAACATTGCGATATGATAATTCCATCGACATCTGACGAACAATGGAAAGAATATAAATTGAAATATATTTCTGATGATGTACAGAAAGTATTCAGAGGAGAACCTCATAAATTTGGCTCATATGAAAATCAGAAAGGTGCCTATGGGCAAAAGAATCCATTATTGGCAGAAATTAGTAAAAAATACGAATTGTTTTCAAAAGATTCTGATCGGTCTTGTCTTCATTTAGAATTGTCATTAATTAACTCAAAACTTCGTTATGAAACGGGAGATCATGTGGCAATTTTACCGGAAAATGATCCTGTGTTGGTAGAGAGATTAGGTGAATTGTTATCTATAAATTTAAATGATATCATCACTATGGATTCAACTGAAGCATCTTCAACTAAAAAACATCCATTTCCATGTCCTTCTTCTTTCCGTACTTTATTCACTCATTATCTCGATATAACAACTCCATTGAAACAAAGTACGATAAGTGAACTCCAATCTTATGGAATTGATGAGAATGATAAATTATTATTGAAAGAATTATGTGATAGGAAAAATCGTTCGAAATATAATAAATTCATTTTGGATGCACGTCGAACATTAATTGCTATTTTAGAAGATATTCCATCTTGGAGACCGTCAATTGATCATCTTTTGGAATCATTACCACGATTACAATGTCGTTATTATTCAATTTCTTCTTCCAGTAAAAAGTTTAGAGAAAGTGTTCATTTAACTGCAATTTGTGTCGAATATCAAACAAAAAGTGAGAGAACTAATTTTGGTGTTTGTACTTCATATTTGAATCGATTGAAAGAAGGTGATCACATTCCCATTTACATTCGAAGATCTAAATTCAAATTACCTATTCAAATAAAAGTTCCACTCATTCTAGTTGGTCCGGGAACAGGTATCGCTCCTTTCCGCGCCTTCCTCCAAGAACGTCAAATGCAAAAGTCACAAGGAAAACCGATTGGTGATATCATTCTCTTTTATGGTTGTCGAAATAAAGAAAAAGATTATTTATATCGAAATGAAATCGAAGAATATGTCAATGACGGAACGATTAAACAATTGTTCGTTGCATTTTCTCGTGATCAATCGGAGAAAGTGTATGTCCAGGATCTTATACGTCAAAACGGTTCTCTCGTTTTCAATATGTTCGAGAATAAAGCTAGTTTGTTCATTTGTGGTGATGCCATGAATATGGCACGAGAAGTACATCAAACTCTTCTCGATGTTTTTAAGACAGAAGGTGAAATGGATATCAGTGAAGCTAATTCGTATATGCAACGATTAAATTCTCTTCATAAATATTCGTCTGATGTTTGGAGTTAATCATCAATTAACATTCTTCCATATCACATTTCATTTCTTATGTTTATCATTATTTAAAATTTTTCATTCTCAAATCATTTTTCTAATTGAAAATTCGTTAAAAATTTGAATTTTATTTTCAATTTGTTCAAGAGAATAATATGATAGTTGTTAGAAAAGTTGAGATATTAATAAAACGAAATAAAATAATTGGGATAAATACTGATGATAAATTGTGTTATTAACTCGTTCACTCTCTTCCATTGACGTAGATAATGGACGTGGAATAAGGAGGAATAACAATTAAAACGAAATGTATTAATCGAAGGAACATGTAGCAAAGACTTCGAATGAGAAAAGGAAATGAATAAAACGGAGGAATCTTATCGTTCTGGTAAAATTGATATTTTGCAATTTGTAAATAATAGAAAATTGTGAAAAATTGTTTGAATAGATTTAGATTAGACGGATGAAATGAATTGATTAATATCATGAAAATTTGAAACGTTCTTACATTCATTCTTATTATTTACGTTCAATTCCTCTAGATGTCGTGATGAATTCGATTGTTTTTCACTATTCGATTCTCTTTTGATCTTCTTCGGATTAATTGATGGTTTCGATGTTGAAATTTGATGGTTCTGATCTTCTGCGCTAGACAAATCCGATTTTTTTTCGTCTTTACAAACCTCCAAGAGATATAATGCTTTCAAGTACATTTGCCATTTCTCTAATTGCTCATAAGAATCCATTCTAATTAAAATTCTGATAAAGAAGAAATTGTAAAATTAACATAAATGAAAAGGAATAAATGAACTTTGAAGAATTTTTGAATTTAATTCTCAGTTGATGATCGTTCTGACTGATAATTAAATTGGAAGAATTTTTTTGAATTTGTTGCATTGACTTTGCTCGTGGTCTTAT
Source organism: Seison nebaliae (assembly GCA_023231475.1). Taxonomy (NCBI): domain Eukaryota; kingdom Metazoa; phylum Rotifera; class Pararotatoria; order Seisonacea; family Seisonidae; genus Seison; species Seison nebaliae. The sequence continues at coordinate 145,341 of JALJEE010000735.1, forward strand.
CTTCAAACGCAACTTCGATCGACGAAGTGATTTCATGAGATGAGATGTATCTAATCGACGGAAAGATGATCTCAATGACATATCTTTATAACTCGTCTGTTTATCATCATACCAAAGTGATTGAGATAATTGTTTCGTTTTCATCTTATTTTTAGTATCACCAAAATTGAATGATTTCCGTATAGCTAATTTCCCAATATTTGTTATGTCATTCGCTCTCGATTGCATAAATTGTAGAGAATCTGTAGCAGAATTACCATTGACATTTGACTGTCTTTGTAATTCGGGAGTTGTTTCTGGAAATAATACCATCGATTTATGTTGATCAATTGTCGATAGATATTGTGCTGGTTGATTTTGTTGTTGATTATTATTAATCTTTAAATGATTGTCCATTTGATTATTAATCGATAACTGACTAAAACCGTCATCTATCTTCTCATTAGAAAGTTGTGATGGGAAATTTTCAGTATTTGAATTATTATTCTGTTTTGATTTGTCGTTGTTAAAAGATGTCGTTAAAACTGCCATTGATGATGGTGCAACAGATAATTTGGAATTATGAGAATTGTTGTTGAATGGAACAGGTTGTATGGAGAAATTGTTGATCTTGTTCAATTTAATTGATTCCAACTCTTGGAATTCTTGAGTGAAACGGTGAATAGCTGACGGATATAATCGATACCAGACACTTAACCATTTGTCCGAAGTTTGTCTTTTCTCTAAAACGAGAGTTGTAATCGGCAATTGAGTTAAATCGAATTGGGGTATACGACAAACATTACAAATCCATTTCATTCTTTTCACACCTTTCCTATTCACCGTTTCCATCGGTTGGAAATAACTATAATATCCAACACTCTTCAACTCATCAACTGCTTTCATCCATTTACTTTCATCGGGAAAGACTGATGTGAGAATAACATCGAAATTCTTAAATTTGTTCGTCTTTGACATACGAAATGATCGTTTTCCTTTAAAATACATTTAATTAGAAGTTATTATCAAATTAAAAGTTATCAAAACTTTCTACCGATGTAGTTTGTTTGGGTGATAAATTTCCGTTATTCAAACAAACCCAACATCGTTGTAAATTTGCTAAAGATACGTCATTTTTATCAACAATTTTATCCGAAAAAAATTGACGTCCTAATGCCATAATATGTAACCAAAATTGGATGTTCGTCGTCCGCAGCTAATTTCGTCATTGAAAAATACGAATAAGTATAATGAAGACTGATATAAAGAAAACTTGAAATTGTTTTTTAACGAACGGACAAGTGTCACGACACTTCCCACCTGATATGGAGCCTTCACAAACAAAAACTAATTCCAAATATCTGCGACGCCCACCTAAAGTTTTATATTCTATATAAGAAATAACTGTAATAGAAAAGTTTGAGGGATTGAACCTTTAACAAAACATTTCATAGGAATAGGTAATTGTAGGAGGAAGGACTGCATATATTGTTGAATGTTTTGGAAATTGCGGTGGAAGAAGGAATGAACAATATCCATAGGTGGATTAATATTACGAATTTGTATTGGTCTCTGATTCAATAAAGATGATGAGGTGGAAGTGGTAGATGAGGAAATCGATCTCGGATGACATTCACTCATTTTTGTGGTGGAAGTAGAATATTTCATGGAAGAGAAATCAGAATTTGCTGAATAAGAATAATTTGATGAATTTGTCGTACTTATTACCGTTGTTAACGTGGTTGTTGACGATGTGATCATGTTAAAGGTTGAGAGTGGTCTCGATGAAGATGATATAGGTGGTGCAAATGATGGTTCTAATACAGAAATGGAAGTTTGAATTAACGAAATATTTTCTTTATTTTCTTCTTCTACCAAAATTCCATTTTTATTCTCATTCTTATTCTGATTATTATTAATTTGAATAATATTTTTTTCATTATTTCCTTTATGATTCACTGAAATTATATTAGATTTCTCATGAACATTACTTACTTTCTCCAATCCATTAAATTGTTCAATTGGTTGGATTGTGGGAGAATCCTTACTCCATAAAGCTGGTGGCGATTTCTCGTATTCTAATTTCTTCTTTGCTATAAATTGTCGTATCCAATTCTGTTTTAAATGCCAAGGCAATCGTTGATATTCGGCATTGGAAGGATATCGGCAAAATCGTTTTAATGAATCAATTGACGTCACTTGCCGTTGGGTAATATTCTCATTAATATTTCCGTCTGTATCTTTTGTTTTGATTGTTGTTGTTGTTGTTATTGTTGTTATTTGTGGCGATGCCGTTGTTATGGAAGATGATGACGATGTTGACGGTGATGATAAATTAATAGATGAAGTTGCATTTATGGTGGCGATGGTGGTAGGAATATTGATATGGTTATTTGGTTGTTGAGAGGTGGTAAACATTTGATTGTTTGCATAATGGTGATTATTGACATGTTCAGGAATGATTCCAATAAGCGATGTAGAATAGACATAAGAACCGAGAAGTGTATGCAAACAATTAAGATTGTTAGTTGATGATAATGTTCCATCATCTGTATTGTGTTCATCATGTTCATTGTTATAATTATTATCATTTTCATTGTTCGTAGTTCGAAATGGAATTCGGGGCGGTTTACCAATAATTGTCATCTTTCTCTTATTATGTCTATCCTTCAAATTCCGGTATGATGATCTTTTCAAATTAAATTGTCTTTTTCACAATTCTTTCAACAGGTTCACCAATAAAATATCATTCTATCGAAACGAACAAATTTTTCCTATTAATTTTCATAAACACTTTTATTCTTCCATCATTTCTTCCATAGCGTCATAAAATATTCCTATATTCATTCCCTATATTATTGGGTGAACAATTTCTAGAACAAGTTGATTTTTATATAAACCGAATGAAAACAACCTACAAATAAATGAGAATTATTTGAGAGTCAACTTTAAAGAACTTCACTGCCGATGTCTATCATTCTCGAATTTGTTCCGGGACAATATTGAAAGGCGATCAGTTGAAAATGAAAGTGGAATAATTTCGTAATGGAAAACTTCTATTTCGTTCTAGTTTCCAGTAAAACGATTCTTAAATTTCCTAAAACTTACTTACTGTCAGTACCAAATTTTGGAAATTGATTGAAATTAAAATTATTCAGACATATTATGTCACTGACTAATGAGTGGATTACTCCTATCTAATTGAACCTAACAAATGGCCTCTAATTTTGATAACTAATAAAAAAAATATTATCCGATTTTACTCAATATCAAAAAAAAAGTGACAATGACTATTTTTTCTATGAAAAGAAAATAATGGCCATAAAGAAACGGATCCAATCGCATATCAAATGAATATAGATTAAATTCATAAAATTTAGGAAAATAATTTGTAAAATTCCAATGACAAATCTCATAGATTTATATTATGATAATTATAACTATCAAATCTATCGTGTACATCCAAAATGAAGGTCATTCTTCATCGTTCTTCTTCCGTTACATCTCAATCAATTGACATTATCTAATAAATTAACTATTGTTCCTATTAATATTTCATCATTATTCTCCAACTAATAAATTAAAGCGAACGACTACTGATGTGTTTCTTAATAATGTATAATAATGTGTCCTGTCAATATATCGATGCGTTTTGGACTGTTGAATCTAAAAGAAAAGAATTAATTCCCAATGGGAAAATGATTAAATTTACAGATTATTCTTCCTCAAATCAGCATCCGAAAATTATGATAACTATTATCCTTTTTACAATTGTAGATTCATTATATTTCCAAGGATTTTGGAAAGGAGACTACGGAATTAATTAGAAGGAAAGAAGCACCGTCTCGTGGGAAGGGGCTAAAGTGGAAAAAAATGGATCGTACATAATTATTATTATCAACCTAAAATAAAAAATGTTCACCGACTATTTCTTCACAAATCTTCTTCTAATGAATAATATTAATAATAAAAATAATAAAAATAAGAAAAATAAAAATCTTCTTCATTTACATAAGAATCAGATGATGATTAATTTTGATGATTTATCAAGAAAATATATTTTCTAACAATTTAACTTATGGAAAAGACTACTTCTCATTATAACATGTCTTTATAATTTCTTTCCGTTGTAGGACAATTTCATCTTTTCAATACTTTTCCATATAAAATTATGAAAAACGGACAGTTCTATATTAATATTCTTTTACATAATTCAATATTATTTCTTATATTAATATTTTTTCATTCTTCTGCTCATTAACGAAACTCTAAATAAAAGTTAAATCATAAATTTGAATGACGAAGATGATAACGAAAAAAAAAATTATCGATAACGAAAAGATGGTACGATATAACCATATCATACTTGTAGTAGATTTCTTCAATAAATGACAATAAACAAGTCGACAGTTGATTGTTGATTTTATCTAATTTATAGATCTAAAAAAAGAATAGAACTATTCATGTTGTATAAAACATTCGAATTGAAGTTATCCATCCAAATTAATTGAGAAGGTGATAAATCAGTCGAATGTTGAACAAGTCAATATGATATTTTTTTCTCTCAAATACCAATTCAACTCATATAAGGGAATAGAATTGTACTCCGATTCTTCGAATGACTAATGATTATGCAGAATTTTTTTATCGTTCAACATAAATTATCGGTAATCACCATCATCGTTATTATCAGAGACATCATTCTCAAGAATGAATTTGGGAGAAAATTATCATTCATTCAATTGTCATCACCTTTCCAATTGAACTCGAGAAGACTCTATCATATAGAGTCTATATTCTTTAATATCATCGATATCCCATTCTTTTGAACGAACTAAAAATATAGAAAGATTATTGCTTATTTCCTAATCCTAAGTTGTATAAACATCAAATCGGAAATCGAAATTCAATAGATACACAAGGAAATAAGCATTTCATTGTTTCCTTTCCTTTGTTCGGAAATAAAACTACTTTCCTTTCGATTCACTTCTAAGAAATTAAAAGAGTTTCCCCAACTTCATCCCAAGACACCCAGTCGACCAACTTTATACTCAGTTACTTGTAATTTGGACAATTATCCACCACTAACCGTTAAGAGAAAAATGAGAGAAACTAACTCGGGATAATAAGGAAAAAGAGGAAGACTGACGAGAAAAGAACATTTGAAGATTAAAATTGTGTTGGTATATAGTAGCAATCTCAATTCAGGATTAATAATTAAACGAAGAAAACTGTGAACGATATAATAGAAAAAAAATTAAATAACATTTCACAATTTACATATAAAGAAAAACATAGTGATATCTGATTGTAGTCACGTAACAGAATAAAGCGGAAATTACAAAAAATTACATATTATGTCAACTCCTCCATGGAGATCGAAAAATAAGAATAATTTATATGAAATGGAAATCATATAACAAACTTTAGGAATTCTCTTAAAATGATAAATTCTCTAAAATCAATAAGAAATTAATTAGTCGCTAAGATAATAGTTATTCATTTCGATATGCTTTCCAACATATTATTATGAAATCACCAGTCAATTTACTTACCGGAAATTCTTCCGAAAAATTTCTTCACTTCAAATAATCCAATTGGAAAATTCATTGGAAAGAATGTTGAAGATAAATAGAAGTGATAACTAAATATTAGTCTTATAATGATAGTTAATTAACCTTAGTTTATTTGCAAGTTAATAATGATTCATTAAACGATATCATTCCAATGTCGAACATTAGCGATTTCCTTGGCATTTAAAACAAAATTAGATAGAAAATGGTCTTATCTTAATGTCCAAATGAGATTTTTTACTTAAAAACTAGGTTTTCCGTCAAACGTTAATGAGAAAAATCATTACTTCTCAAATATCATAACAAACACCTTAAAAGATCTCGATTGATGATATAGAGTTGATAACAGTAAACATAAACTTTCAATCTTATATAATCATCGATACTAAAAAATTCGTTCAATTATTTATTATTTATTTATAAAAACAAATAAATATAAAAAATAATATTTGAATCCATAAAGAAGACGAATTATTTTCTTTTCTTCAAAATTACAATTTCTATACTATGGTCGTTGATTAGATATGATTAGTCATCAGTTTACTCAGCAAACAAAAATTTAAATAATTTCCTTTTCTTTTCGTTCTTTTTCGTTGTTAGATCTGTATAAATACATCAGCATAATGATATTCAAATTAGTAATATACCACAAAATTTAGATTTAATCACTTTCTTATAATCCTATATTCATTTATCTCAATTAAAATATTTGAGAAAAACTTAGTATAGTATTGAGAAAACTAAATTTGTTCAGCTCATATGAAATCTTATGATAAAGAATCGGAAAACTTTTCTTGCCATTTCCTTTTTCCTTCATCATTTGTTAATACACTAAAAATCGAAATAATTGAACCCATCACAAACTTATCAATCGATCATGATCAATTTTTATTGATTCTTCCGATATATCGATCTAATGTAAACGGAATATTTTTGTTAATCATGTTCTACATAAACTATTCCGTCTAACACGTCAATCACAGTTAACAGAAGACATACGGTACAGAAGAGAAATAGTAAAGGAAATATTTCGGAAATGAAATTGAGACGAACCAGACAACGATAATCAGTACCAATTTGTCACGGTAGCAATAATTGACTCAGAGAGAACGAAGAAGACGAACAACAATATTTAAGAACGATTAAACTCTTATATCTAAAATAAATAATATTTCATTCTTTTACAGTTGAATTGAATATACATCTCCAGGAAGACATCTTCCTCCAATGTAGTGGAAAAAATAATAATAAAAGCGATTCTGTGTGTTTCCCTTTCTCTTTGGAGAGGAATTGATAATAAATAAAAGTTAACATTATTTACGAAATTATTTTTGTTGAACCTCTACCCACCAGCTTGATTACATGAGTAAGAAAATGTGGGAAAGAGTTTCTCTTTTTCTTAGGTAAATTAACGAGAATTTTGAATAATAGAGACAAAAAAAAAGTCAATAAATAGTTAAATCAACCAAAGTGTGATTCGACGTGAGAAGTATGGTGGCGAAACCGATATCATCGAATGGAAAAATTCCCAGTGCCGTTCCACAATTATCGTTGCTATAAGCTACTATTTACTTCATATTATGTCCTATCAACGTTAGTTTGTGGATATTTTAGATGGCACTTGATTTATTTGACTCTCATTCGTTAAGTCGTGGCTTTTCCCTCTTATTTTTTTTTAGTTTCAAGACTTTTCTGCTGGATATTTCTTTAACGTTTAACCAGAAATCTTGACAGAATCTACGATAATATCCATTGCACAACAAATATATTCAATTTTATAAATTACTCGAATAAAAAATTAGTCGAACACAATAATGATATTTTCAGAAGGATAAGAATTGAATAATAAACTATTTAAAATTTGTGATAGAAATAAAAGAATGATTATAAAAATAAACTATTATTTTCTGTTTTCAAAGAAGACCAAATGTGTTTCCATTCTAGTTAAACTGAGGACTAAAGAAAACATTCGTTCTTCAGTCTTTTCGCAGACAATAGAAATAACACGCAGGAAATGTTCAACTATAAATTATTTCACTATTAATCAGAAGTTTCCCGTAAATTGAAGTGGTAGTTATTAAATAATATTAAAATAATATCGATACTACCGATTTTCCGTTGTCATAGTAAACTAATATAATAAGCCATTGAGTAAAAAGTTACTCCGCTTCTCAGTTATTCAGAACGCCGAGAATAAATTACAGATGCATAATAATTCGTGTAAAATTTATGCAAGGTAGAAAAAACTTTCCCAATAACAGTTGAAGCATCTATGATAGAAATCGGAGAGAAATGATTGACAGTGCATACATAGCTTCTAATAAAAACAAGTTTCGTCTGAAAATTTCTTAATAAAATTCACTTCATCCCTAAGAAAACATTCGGTTGAAAATAAATCTCTTCACGATAATTTTCTGTTTTTTTGATGAATAAATGACATTTAAAAATTGTCACTGTTTAATTTCATATACTCAATTTATTCACGAACATTATTATAGTCCTAATGGGATATAATTACAACTTATCTATCGAATAATGATGAAAGATAATTATCAAAATCTTAATATATAATTTATATACCGAAAAAAAAAAGACTTTCAAATTTTCAGAAATTGAGAAGAATAATAAATTGAGAGATAAACAAATAAACAACATGATGAGAATTATATTTACTGCAAGATTTATGCTCCATTTTAAGAAAATCGAAGTAATTGCTCACTTCATTAAATGATAATCATAAATGGAGAAAACTTTTTAAAAAATATTGAAGTTTATTTAATTCGAAACTAATTAACCATTTTATATTTATGGTATATAATTAGATTATATAATAAATAAATAAAAAAAATATATATGTATATATATATATATAATTAAATAAAGCTTTTAATTATTTAAAGATATTGATGAAAAATTGGAAATAAAATGATTCAGTTGGAATGTCACTTGCTTCAGTGTTTGAAACAGATGAAACCGTTTGACTGTTAAAGATAGATAAGTTAAAATTTATCTTTCTCCCAACATCATCTTCATACATCAACTCAACAAATTTTGTTGAAGTTGAAGGAAAGATTTTGAATAAAACTTTTGGTTCAGTTTTATTTTGTCATATAAAAACAAAGATGGGACAATGAAGAAGACAGAAGAGAATAATATGAAACTATCGAACTTACAATAAGAACGATGGTAAGTAGTTCTTCGATGATATGTTGAGTCGTTCAAGGACAATAATTGTACATCGCTTGAACTGATTTTCTTCATGTTTCGCCTCTTCATACTTCGTTCTAGTTCGATGCTATACAATCGTAATCAGAAATCTCGAATTGATCGTTAACCAATAAAACAATTTAATAGTTTCCTTTTTTCCTCTTGTTTGCGATTTGTTACTTACTAACGCGGTTTTACAAATGAGGATTTCTTTCTTCTCTTTGACAGTTATGTGAGAAATGGAAGAGAAATATTAATATTCCCTCATTCATTATTGAAATGATGCGAATATTATTTATATTCGATGAGTTACATAGAAAATATTGATACAACATCCTGATCACATATTCCGAAACTTTTCTGAATATTTTCATAAATAAACAAATATTGCTAGTTCTGTACTGGCATTCTCAATTGACATGATTCATCTAACGAGAAATAGTTGATATGCTTCTCAAACAGTATATATTACTGTATCTTATATAACCTATTCACAATATATCCCTAAAATAATTTCCCAATGGACAAATTGATAAACTATTTAATTTTAATGAAATTGTGTAAAATTTTACATTTCAACTTAAAATTGTTGTGGATTCAGTTCAGAGGGAGGAGCGAAAGAAATAAACATCAAATTTAGAACTGTTACAAATTTGGCATTTTGAAGTTTTAGCCGTCGAAATGAGAATTAGCAATATGCAACTTATATCCAATCCGTTAGCCATTAGTCAAATTAGTTTCAAGGGCCTTGAAGCCCAACAATTTTCCAACTGTCGAACTATTGAAATAAAAAAAAGATAATTTACAATAACGTTTCTTTTATTAATAAATCACAGGGCAAATTAAATAGAAAAAAGGATAACTCTTTAAAAGAGTTATTTATAATGATTCATAAGATTCCTTCTTGATTCCAATTCATTCTTTATGATTTTAGATATATAAGAATCCATAGAAGAGTTTGATACTAGCTGAACAGATAGCATTTTGATTTAAAATATATTTCATCCGCTGATTAATTGTTCCATCAATTCCACAATTTTTTCTTAATCCAAATTTTCTTTTTAATTTTTTTTATTACATTTTAATCAATTTTCTCATGATATAGAAGGAAGCAAAATTTGATTGGGAATATAAAAATGATTGATGGAGTCTAGTAGAGCTCAATTTAACAAATTGAATAAAAGAAGTTTCCGGTCAATGAAGAAATTCGAATTTTGGGTTTAATACTAATTATTTATTAATTTCACATGGCTCGTCGTCGTAAAACAAAAAAGTCTAATAACTCAAATCCGAATGCGGTAAGAAGAAAATTCAATGCATTGAAAATAAAGAAACAGAGTCGTATTAAATGTGACTTGCTACAACCAGTTTGGAATGATCATTTATCGATAAACAAGAATATGAAAGATGTGGGAATATCGAATGATCCAAATCAAATTCCATTAAAAGATACGGAGAGAACAGTTAATAATTGAATTTTTGTATACGAATATATAATTATTTGGAGCATAGGAGAAACATAAAATAATTTTAGATTCGATTAAAGATTTCGCTAACAGCCATGAGAAAGCTGATGCTAAATGTACAACATACGAAGAAGAGTTAACTGAAATTTTTTGAGAAATTTATTTAATGAATTAAAAGATTTCTGAGTTATTTGTTAGATAAATATGGAGAATTCGAATTGGACAATTCGACGATTGATATGTCGAAAGTAGATTGGGAGAAAATGCGATTCGACCGTCGTAATATTTATCAATATACACCATCGCAATTAAGAAAAATGATGAAGAGATTTGTAAATAATCGAAAACAATTCGGCAAATATGTCCAATGTAAAATAAAGAGTATTGAAGGAAAATAAATTTATAATTGTTCTCGAAATGTTTTGGTGACACGAATCGTTTTGAAAATTTTCTGAACTGCATTTTGGAATTTTTTTCTTCCTCTACGATAATCTCCCATTTCGTCAGTGATGTCGAATGTGTTAGGTAGCGGATGACAAGTTCCAACGAAGGAACAATTTATAATTTCACTCTGATTGTCAATGTCGTTTTGAAGAGATTTCTTTCTTTCTTTAATCACATTGTAAAGAACGAGACTACTTTGTGGTTGTTTGTCATGTTTTATCGAGTTCAATTCTCTCAAACTTTTCCATTTTTTCGAATTGCCTTTCTTAATTGTTGTTGATGATGATGATGATATGGAATATATTGATGTTGATGATTGACAACTTTTTAATTGTCGACATTTACAATCATTAAAAACTGACATTGATGATAAAACAGTAGTTGCTAATTCACTAATAATACGCCAATCTCGGTAAATATCATTTCTCGTTGTAAATTGTGAAGTAATTGTGAAACGTATGACAAAGATACCGGAAAGACTTGCAGGAACTACATGAACTTTTCCACTTCGATTCATTGATCGTAATAATAATTCTGTCCAGAAATTTCCCACTTTTAATGCAAAAACCACTAATCCTAAATTACGTTTAAAGGGCATGATAAATCGTGAATCTTGTCGCACTAGACTTTCAAAATATTCAGCTAATTGAATACTTGATCGTATGTGATTCTGTAATCCTTCAATACCGAATGTTCGAAGTACCGTCCATAATTTCAATGAACGAAAACGTCGACTTAACGGTACTTGCCAATGCATATAATCGATAGCACAACCAGTTTTATGATGACGTAAATAAATGGGTTGAACGTTAAATGCTTTATGTAATAAATTACTATTAGCAACCCACATAGCTGTACAATCGAAATGAACCAATAACCATTTGGAGGGATTAAATGCAAACGAATCACATTTCTCAATTCCTCTCATCGGTTCTCGCAATTCCGGACAAATGAACGCTGCACCTGCATATGCTGCATCGACATGTAACCATAATCCTTCTTTCTCACATATTTGACCAATTCCATATAAATCATCAAATGCACATGCACCAGTAGTGCCGAGAGTACAAACGACATGAAAAGGAATTAAACCATTTCGACGATCTTCATCAATCGCTTCTTGCAATGTCTCTCGTTTCAATGACAAAGAACGATCATCACTTTTTAACAATCGTAATTTGACTAAGGCGATCAAGTTCGATTTCTCTACACTACAATGTGCTTGATCCGAACAATAACTCACTAATTTCCCGTTAATTTCTGATGTCGTCATCCCAAAATTACTTTTACGTAATTCATTTATAATTTCCGATCTTGCTGCTAAAACTGAAACAAACATAGCATCACTAGCTGTCGTTTGTATGATTCCTCCACCAGTCGTCGTCGATTTTTCATGAAGGAAAATATCAGGCAAACCGATCATTTTCCCTTGAAAATTAAATATTTAATAATTCAAATAGATCAATTTCATTCTAACCTAACCAATCCATTACAATGATTTCTAATTCAGTACATGCCGGACTAGCAGCCCAAGTAAAACCGAGACAATTAATCGCATCAGCTAACATGTCTCCCAAGAGAGATGCATAAGAGTTTAATGCAGGAAAATAAGCATGATTATATGGTGACTGCCAATGAGTAATCTATATTGAGATAAATGAAATTATTTATGAAAAAGAATTGGAAACTCCGGGCATAATAAATTGATCGAAATCATCCATAATTTTTTGCCACGACTCTCCTTGAACGGGTGCTTGATTAGGGAGAAGTTCTCTCAAATATCCAGGTTCCACATTAGGAAAAACTCGTTTATCACGAATAGTTGTCAAATAATTGGAGATATAATGAATTAAATTCTTACCTGAAAAAAATTTTTTTTTTAATTTTATTCAATTTAATTAATTCCTTCTATTTTAAGGAAACCTTCTCGTTGATAATCGGAAGAAGTTAACAGAGGTTGATGACTGAATTGATCAGGATCATCAGCTGATGATGTGACTGATGATGAATTACCAGTGAAAAAGGATGAATGTTTTGAGAATTTCGATTTAATACTGTGCGAACTGAGATGAGGGAATGATGGCAATTGGAGAAATTCCGAATCGGACGATCGCTTCATTTCTGTGAAATTCGTATGATTTTGGTTGAAATTTCTTCTTGGGAAGAACTGATGTAGAAAATTAAAGAATTGATCCATTTAGTAGAAGAATGATAAGGAATGCGTTGAGAAAAGGAAAATGATATGGAGAAAAAAAAGTTAAATGTTTCCAATAGTTTTACCAACCAAATCAACATTTGAGTCATGATCGATAATTAATTTTCATATCACATAAACATTATCCCATCACGACATTATGATCTGCTAATGATCGGATTATATTTTAATAAACGAATAAATTTCTTTTTCTAATTATTCCATCTTCCGTAAAGAAATGAATGTTATTATAAATTTAGTGATTTTAAGTCAGGAAATAGTTTTTAGTTTTTATTAGAAAAATTAGAAAGAAAGTGAATAATAATTAGAATAATATTAATTATTGAAATAAAAGAAGAAGAATAAGAGTTTGTGGAGATAAAGAAAAAGAAAAAAAATCTCTGAAGAAAACTGAAATTGTCGTAACGGAAAAATGGAGGAATAAAAAGAAAAATAAAAGTTTTATAAACGGAATTCTCGTAAGAACAATAGAAATTCAAAAAGAATTTAACAAATGTTTATCCACAACTCCTTCGGATCAGTAAAGTGAAATTTATTGATTTATGAAAATGAAAATGAGATCAACTTTATATGGAAAATAACTTTGTTTGTCGGTTTCGTGTATAGAAAGGAGGAGAGTTAACATGAAAGAAAATTGAATTAAGAGAATGATTAAAATTTTTCAAATTTTGTCGAAAGATAAGAAGAAGAATTAGGATGATAACAATAATCATTAGAAATGATAATTAGATGAAGGCGATGAAGAAGGAAAAGAAAAGAAACTATCGTCAAAACTTGATTTGTTGAGGAATAATTTGAAAATGAAAAAATGGATTGAATGAAAAGAATTTAAGAAATTTTGTGTGGTGAATCGTTTTGTTGTTTGTTGAAACGATATGAAGATGATGATGATGGAAGGAGAGGAAATTAACAATATAATTTTAATCATGATTTACACGAATAATCTGTTAGACGACCATTATTCTTATTATTACCATTCATTCCATCACTCAATAAATTAGATGACGATTCTCCTGTCGTTGTTGACATGGATGTAAATGGTTGCTGATTGATATGCATATTGTTCATATGGGAAGAGAATGACGAATTGAATATAACATCATTCATATAATAATTGTTTTCATTATTCAAATTATCATTAACTGTTGATGATGTAGATGGAATTGTAGATAGACTTTCTGTTAAATTTGAAGAAGTAGTGCTTGTTGTCGCTAATAATCCTCGAACGTTATCCGATTGTTCCTGGAATAAAATATCAGCTGATGTTGATACTGATGTTATGGTCGGATTAAGTTTCGTCGATGATAAAGAGAGTGAAGATATTGAGGATGTGGAAGGTTTCTTTTCATTCTTCACTAAATATTGATTATTATTCAAATTGGAAATAGATTTAGTTTTCTTCAAATTATTCGTTCCATTACTCTGATTTTTGTTATGAGTCGTGAGATGATTATCTATTGATTGATCTGATAAATCCACTGGATCAATAACGTTCGATTGTTGTGAGAATTGTATTGGTGGTTGAAGAGATAAATTGGACGTGTTATTATTTTGTAAATTATGTTGTTGTGTATTGATGGCTTGAGCGGCAGCAGTACGAGCTAAATCTTGACTTTTATCTTCTTCTCTCTTTCTTAGACAAGCAGAACGAGGATTCAAATTGCGACGACGTACCTGCATCTCCAACTCATTAATAACTACAACGGCTTGTTGTAAAATTGATAATTTAGTTTGTTGTCTATCGTTCGATGCATGAATTGAACACATTCGTCCCAATTCTTTGAATGCATCATTTATATCACGTACACGCAAACGTTCTCGAGCATTATTTGCAGCTCTTCTTTCCTTATCTTTACTGTTCGACGAAATTGGCGTTGTTTGATACGATTGTGGATTAGAAGAATCGATCATTGACTGATTCTGCAACATCGAATCCGGTGTGCAAGTGACAGTTGTCGACAAGTTGGAAGTGGAAGAAGACGAAGAAGTCAATGGAACCGAAATAGAAGATGATGGTGACGTATTCGATGAAGCTGTTGAGGATGATGGATTATTATTCCTAAATTTTATATCACCAAAATCATTCGGTTGACTTAAATTATTTGGGTGGAGTTCAGGACGTTGGGAATGAATAAATTGAGATATAATCGTCGGATTTACAAACTGATTAGGATTTTGCTGAAAAGTCGTATTCACAAATAAATTATCCGTCGTTCCAAAAAGATTTGATGGATTAGTTTGAGGTGATAAATTTTTTATCAAATTATTGTTGTTGTTATTATTGTTATTATTATTATTATTATTATTATTATTGTTGTTGTTGTTGTTGTTGTGTGGAGGGATATCAGCAATATTATCATTCAAATTGTAATTATTCGACAAGTTACTTTCCCCAGAATTCACATCGTTCAATTGTTGAGATTGTTGGTGTTGATGTTTTTGAGAAGTTTCGGATGTGAAGCTTTCCTTTTTCACTTGATAATCATCGAGCGGTGTCACATGCTGATCATTCAATGATTGTTGTTGTTGTTGTTGTTGTTGATAAGAATTAATGTTGTCAGTCGTTCTCGAATCTTCGGGTAGAAAAGTCATTGAATTTTGTTGATCGGAATTCATTTGATGTTGTTGATGGAAATATTGTTGATATTGTTTCATCGTATTCTCATCATACGTCATATAAGGAAGCATAGATGATGAGAAATTTCCATTAGGATTACTATCATTCGGATTAGGCATTCTACAAATAAAATTGTTAAATTTAAATTTAAAATTCCCTAACAACATCTGAGAAAGATATTCAGCATTGTATGGTAAAATATCAGCACCATAAGAATTTTTTGTCTTTCCATTATCCACCAACGACAACGGATAATTGTCGAGATTATCTAGAAAGAGATTATAATGAAAATAAATCATAAAAATAAACTTTTTCCATTAGTAAAAGAAGAATCATCATTTCCTGAATGTAAATAAGGAGAAGAAAACGATGGCATGAACGATTGCTGTTGTTGCTGTTGTTGCTGTTGAGCAGCTACCGCAGCTACCAAAGTTTGATGGACATAAGGACCATCAAATGAATTTAAATTATTTGTATCATAATAATTTGTTGAGTTCAATCCGAGATTCGATACATCACTTGTGATCGTTGTTGTACTCGTCATAATATTCGAAGATTGATTATTATCAAATTGTTGTTGTTGTTGTAGATAATTATTGATGAATTGTTCTTCCGAATTATTTCTTTCTTCGACAGGATTGGTCGTTAATTTTGAAGAATTGCCAAATCCTCCATAATTTTCGTCAAACGATGTTTCTAATAAATCCGAAATATTTTTATTATTTTTCACCAAATCATTATTCAAATGAGAAATATTTGGAATAATCTTCTCATTCCGTTTAGAACAAAATCGTTTATTATCTAATTTTTCTGATGACTCCTCACTCTCAATATCGCCATCACTTATCATATTATCATCATCAATTCCATCCAACATATCTCCATTCCTATAGTCAACGTAATTGATTTGTGATAAGGGAGTAGATGACATAAACGGACTATTATTATGCATATCCGCACTCTTCCCATGCAAACTTCGAGAAGCCTTCAATTTTCCACTTCGAACTTCCATTAAATTGATATCAAACAATTTCTCTTAAGTTTAAGGAACTCGAACTAATGTTCTCATATCGAAAGAAGAATTTCCAACGTAAAAAAATAAAATTTATCTTATTAACCTACACATGACACACCACCCTCATACAGTTGCATACAAATAAACGAGATACATATCGCTAAAAGATATGGAGTTCCTTCCTCCCCTTCATATAATTTACTTATCTGCTTTTTCAATTTCAAGAAACTTTTCCTTTTTATTATCATACAAAATTTTCATGAGAATTATTGTAGATTATTTTATTTTATTTATTTCTTACATATTTCTTCATATACATACGCATGTCAATGCACATATTTTATCAACTTCAACGTACGTGTAACTGAAAGATGGAACTGTGCGAAGCAGACAGAGACCAATAAAAAGAGACAGAGACATAGAAAGCTTTATATAACAACGATGACATATTGATATATCTAGTGACAAGATCTTCCAGACTTCAATCCCAAGAAGAGAAAAAAGAAGAAGTGGAATAAACACTTCGAAAGTGAATGTCGTTTTATTTAAAATTCAGTTCTTTACTTTTATCAAATCTCTTCTCTTATTCTCTTTTGTGTGTTTTTCAAATTTTGTCTTTCCTTCTCTTTCCGTGTAGGCGATGCATTTCCATTTCACATAGACACACCCATGCATCTCTTCCACTTTTTTTTGTTAATGATCAGACTCATCTCTACTCTAATCATTGTAATCAGAATGCACGATTGGGAACTTCAATCCTCCTCCAAAATCATGGTACAAGGCTTTCAATTTCAAACTTTTAAATCAATCTTTCAATTACAAATGATGCAAAGTAAATTTTTCCAAAATATTTTTCTATATTTATTCGATTTCCCTTTAATATCTTCCAGCTATCCATTATAATAATTGATAATTACTATTTTAATGACATATCTTATTCCAAACAAAGTTCTATATCGAAAAATTACTTGACTAATAAAATATAAATTCAATTCAATCTCATTCATTAAGCATTCTCTCCTATATAATTGCTAATTCATAAAACTGTTAGATAAAAAGTCAACTACTTTTTTTTATTATCTTTTTATGGAAGAGAAATTTGGAAGATAATAATAATAATAATAATAATAATAATCGTTTCACATATTCTCTTTTTAATTGAAAAATGTGCATCTATTCATTTTCATTCATAAGAAGAAGAAGAAATTAAATAACACATTTTACTTATGATAATGATTTTCTTCCCTTAATTTCTTTCGTATGAAAAATAATATTTTTCATATCGGCAAAAATATTTACAGTAATATGGGAGATATTGAACTTCCTACTTTCTTCTACACATTCGAATAAGAAGAATTCGATTAAATCTACATTCATAAGTACAATCATACATAATGAGAGACATATGTAAAATATGAGTTCTATAAGTTATTATGATTTGGGAGAGAATCATAAATCTTCTCATTTGATTATTTGGAAAACGTTTATCTCAATTAATTTGCATTTAGAATCTCTGGAAAATCGATTAAGATAAATTACTTTAGAATAACATTAAATTAAGAAAATATTGTTTTTTCATGATTTGCCAAATCATTCATTCCCTTCGCTCTTTTCCATCTATTTAATGGGATATGAATTATACGAATTAAACGATCGTCTCTTTAGAATGAATAATGCATTTTCCATTCGGAAGTTGAGAAATGAACTCAACAAAGTTGTTCGTTGAGAGAAAGTGCACAGTTAGTTAACATTTCCTCTCCGAGAAACGAAACGTTGTCGTTCTTATTCGAATTCAGTTTTCTTTGTTCCCTATGAAAAATATTGGGATATGCATTTGACTTAACAATCAATTTCTCGTGAGAGAGTTATCAGATGTTTATATTCATAATTCTCTTGATCGCTCAATTTGATTATATTTCCATCTTCTCCTTTCTCAACTTCACAATGATGATAGGAGAATGATAATGTGCAGTAGACAAGATGAGAGGCAACCATTTCAAGCCCATTTTCAATAAGAACATTCCCGTCAACTTCAACATGCCGATGAAATAAATGTGTCTTCTTTCATCCTTATTTCCAATCTGCTACTGTCATGCAATCAACTCAATCGAGCACTAGCGCTGAATTTGACGTCTACACACACTTCTTTCTCTTTCTCGCCAATTTTACTCGTTTTAGTCTTCATCCAATTCTTCATAGTCGATTTCCGCACAAAATTACTTTATTCAAAATTAATTGTATCGTAAATAAAAATAATTTAAAGTTTATTCAAATAAATATTAATATATAAATAAAAGATGTGTCATATCAGAGAAATCGACGAAACTGAAATCGATTCTTCAACAAATAATTAAAACAAAAAGAAACAAAATTTTTTTGATAAACATGTTTCGCAAATTGATATGTTTTGCCATAGTGCTCGTTTGAATATATATATATATATATGAAATTATATATAAATATGAGGAAGAAGAGGAAAATGCTAAGAAAGAATGATAGGATAGAATGATTAAAAGAACAGTCAATTAAAATATATTTCAATTGAACTCCGCTAATTCATTTTAGTAGCAGAGTAATAAAATAGAACTCGGATGAATTTCAAAAAAATTATATTATACGCAAATATTTAACACAATCTTTATATGAGTTTTGAAGAAAGTGAAGAAAATAGAAATGATTGAATTAGATCGATAATTATTGTGAGAGATGAATCGATTGAAATAATTGAATTATCTAATTTAATGGAATTGACATTGGAGGAATGTTTATTGCTTTTTTTTTTAAAGTTCCTAGAAATATTTTTCATGACCGCTATTATTTCTCCTAGAATTAGAATAAGAACATGAAATTTTCAATGATTTCACTAACTTATAAAAATAGACGGCTCCAACTACCAACATGCATTGGAATACCATGAAAATAATAAAAATATTTCCTGATGATGATTCACCAGATTTCTATTGGAATTCATAAAATATAATTTAATTAAAAAAAAAAGAACTTTCATTTGTTTCTTCATTTCTCTAATGATATTATGCTCTAGATCATTTATGTAACGTGCGAATGTCGCTTTATCGATTAAATTATTGTCAATTTTTTGATTTTTTCCCAAAACTATTTCATTCACTTTATTCTGCACATTCATTAAAATATTCATTAAATCTCCAGTTTTCTTTATAATTTCCATTTGCAATCCTTGTTGTTGTTGATTATTCAATTGAGCATTTGCTTGATTACCACTTGGAGGATTAGTTACCATCTAAATGAAAGAAAAAAAAGATGATTCATCAAATCTTATTGAGAATTGAACTTCATTTATCATTTTATTGGAATTAAGTTGTTGTCCTAATAATTGATCCGTCTTTTGAGATAATTGGAATATGATTTGACGAATTGCATTCTGTCCATCTAATAACATTTTACCCTCTTGATTATATAAACTCTGATATTCCACATTATCATTCGGATCGCTAGAAATTTATATAAAAAATTTCAAAAACAATTTAGAAACTTTTTTTTATCTTTCTCCAATTCAGCAACACGACTCTTATACTCATCAATTAATTTCTCGTCTTCTGCTGATAACTGATTGGCTTGAGGTGTATCTAGAAAGAAATATGAAAGTTAATATGAAAATTTGATGGTGGAACCTGAATGGTATGAATGAGTGATGAAAGAGAGAACATCTTGATCATCAGCTAATCCACCTGTAGCAGCTGAAACGCCAAAGAAACCTTGTTCTGGTAATTGAACATTGATCACTTTATGAAAAATAAATGAGAGAAAAAGTTGAGAAATGGAAATAAACATTTCGTACAAAATTCCCATTCTTCAATTCGTTGAGGTTTCGGAGCTGATCCTCCATAATACATTATTGTTAATTCATTCTTTCGATATGTCAATTTAAGACGAACTTCAAATAAAATTAATTTTATTAAAAAATAATAATAAAAATTATAAACCAGGAAATGCTCGATTACGGAAATCTTTAACACATCCACTATTCTCTTGGAATGCACCATCTTCATGATGTTTATAACTCATTGTTCCATTATTAATCATAACACTGATATAAGGATTATTATGTCTATCGTCATTATCGAATGAATCTAAAATTATTGCTAATCCAGTCCATAAATCATTCGAACCAAAAACATTTCCAATCGGACTCTTATCTTTCGTGTACCAGAAAGCCTTTTCAGAAGAGAAGTTTAGAATTAATTTGAAATTAAAATAATTGAATGAATAAATAAAATAGAGATGATAATATGTTGAACGAGTTTTTTCTGTAAAAATGAATGAAATATTTTCTTCAATAAATTCATTTTTTCTGGTAAAAGTTCACAAAAGAAAAATGATTTTTGCAAATACTTTTATCGCTCCATTTAACAATGAACAAATGAAACATTTTAGAATGAAATTGCAATTAATGAACAAGATAAAAAAAAAAGAAAAATTGAACCATTCCATCAGCACCAACTCGACCACGACCTTGTATTCTCATAACTAATTCGATATCGAAATCGCCTAAAATATAAGGATGATCATTCCAGACACTACCTCTCTGACTTTGTAATGAGGGCGTCAATCGGATTTGTTGATCGGAAGCGATAGCATCTAAAGAATAAATGAGATAAGAATCCGAAATTGGAACTTCCATGATATGTCCAGAAAGGAATTTTTCCTTCAGTCAATACTAAATGTGGTCCTTTGAAACTGTGTTTGTATTCGAATCGTTGACTTCCAGGACTGATATTTGGATTGGGAAAGATGGGACGGATAAATAGAGATAAAAGGAAAATGGAAAATTTCACAAGTAATTTCATTATCATTTTCCCTTATTGACGTGGAATCATTCGATAAAATTAGAATAGAAAAATCCAATTGATAAATCGATGAAGAAATTAGTATGATCTGTTATTTAATTTTATAGAAAAATTTTTTTTTAAATTTTAAATTTATTCTCCAATTCGCCTAAATTCAAATATATTTTCTACTTCATTCAACTAAGAGAATTAAAAGAAGAAAAATCTACTTATATTAATTGATGGAATATCATCATCATAAACATTCAGTTTCAATCTATTCGATAAGACAGAAAGAATGACGTTCCTCATACGTGGACATCTTTCGAATGTTATCTCTCTCATTCCAATTCATTCTCTTGCTATTTTTTATACTCTCGAAGAAACAGAGAGAGAATAATCTATAAAATTTCACTACAATTTCCAACATCTCTACACTTGTGTCATTTGATTATGTTGAATTAACGCGATCCTCATACAAAAGAAATTACAACGAACAAAACTCGTTTGTTTCAACAGACTATTAAAAAAATTTATGTTAGAATACAGAGAATTATAATTAAAAGAATTTCTCATATAAAACTACACTGTAAATTTTTCCGTTAGAATATCTTTCACATTAATATGAAAACCGTTTGAAAACAATCAAAGATGACTTGACAAAAGAATTTAAAGATGATAAAAAGTTAAATTATATTTTATTTTAGAAGAATTTAAGAGAATTTGAATTTTTTAACTTATTAAGCTAAACGTTTAAATGTTTCAATATATTTCGTTCGATTTCATAGTTTAAGTCTATTTAACATTTTTATTTGAACTAATTCAAAATTTCGGATATTTGAAATTCTTGTAATTGCAGAAGATACACGAGATTTTATAAAATTTTATATAAGCCACATAGATTATCGATGAAATGATGTTGAGCTTAAAAGTTGAAAGAAAAATATTGGAAATTTTGTGAGATGATAGAATAGATGAAATTAGAGAGCAATTAAATGCATGACATACGTATGTCAGTCAATGTTGGCCGAAGAATATTCTCGAACATTCATTCTTGTGGTCATACTTTTATTTGAAACAGAGATTCGAAACATGTTATTCTGTTTCTACAGTTAATGTGAATTCGTGTTCTTTATAAATATTTTTCTGTAAATTTTTCTTTCCTCATTTACTATATCTTCGATGGTTTATTTCAGTTCTAGATATTTTCTTAAGAAAGTTAGAGACATAATGCCACGAACTAAAGCTTTTTTCGATATTGGAGTTGATGGACAAAAGATCGGACGTATCAATTTCGAATTGTACGATGATATTGTACCAAAAACTGCAAAGAATTTCCGTGAATTGTGTACCGGATCTCAAGGATATGGATATGCCAACAGCTCATTCCATCGGGTCATTCCAGGATTTATGATTCAAGGTGGCGATTTCACTCGACATAACGGCACTGGCGGAAAGAGTATTTATGGAGAGAAATTCGAAGATGAGAATTTCCAAAAGAAACATACCCGACCAGGTTTGTTATCGATGGCCAATTGTGGACCGAATACTAATGGATCACAATTCTTCATCACCACCGTTGTCACCAACTGGTTGGATGGGAAACATGTTGTTTTCGGTGAAGTTACCGATGGAATGGATGTGGTAAAGAAGTTGGAATCGTTCGGATCCGGCAGTGGAAAGACATCCAAGAAATTGGGCATCTTAAACTGCGGTGCTGAATAAGAAATGTGTTTGTTCGTTGCGCTAAATTATGGGGAAAACTTTATGAAATTTAACAAAGATTAAAAATTGATGAGAAAAGATAATAAAATAAATTAATTTTCTTTATTTTCTAATAAATTTTTGCTTATTAAATTTTATAAATTTCCTAATTATAAATTCCTTAAACTTTATCGAATTTCATTAATTCCAATTTTGTTCCGACATTTAACTTTTCTGAAGAATATATAAATTGTTAGAGGAATTGTTTTATAAGTAATCTATTTCGTTATGGAGAAGGAGTGTGATTAGTCATAATTATTAAACATTTTGATTTTTTTTGTTGTTGAGAAGATGTTAAATAAATAACTGGGAGTTATGGAAGCATAATGGCAAACGGAAAGGAGTAGACTAGTCTCTATTCGATTAATTTGGCGAATGAGTAAAATGTAAACAAGAAAATATAGTTTGAAGTGTTTTCCGTTTAACTTTAAAGTAATTGTATTTGAATTGCGTCTTGTCAGTTCATAATAAATAGATGAATTTCCTATGGAGCACAAGAGGAGTAGAAATGTTTTAATAAAACTTTATCAAGATGTTGTGATTGTTGTCAATGGAAACAATTATTCGACGATAAAGACGTTTCTTCAAAGGGAGAACACTATCCGCGAATTCTAATTCGATTACAAGAATACCGAAAATTATGAAGTTAAGGAAAGAATAATATTAGTAAGAACTGGGACATAATCGAAAGTTAATTGAGGGAAAGAGGGAAGAATGACCAATATTTATACCGATTCTTCCCAACTAATTGATAATAGTTTCGATCAATTGAAACAATTTCAACATGAGAAGAATTTCTTATTTGAAATTAAATCGTCGCAAATGGATGAGGTTATTAAGAGAAATAAGAATCGGATAACTACTCCATTGAAATCATTGAGATATACATCAAACACGAGTCGACGAAGTTCAACATTTAGTCGACAATCGACTGATGATTTAAAGAAACGTCGGAAAAGTGGAAAAAGTTCTTCGTCCAAACACTTCACAAAGAAAAAATGTCAATTAAATACAGATAAACAATTGATCGATAAAGATGCATCGAAATATCTCATTATTTCATCATTGTCGTCTCCTCAATATCGGTTAAAGAAGCAACAGACGGAAAAGGAGAAATTGCCATTTTATCGATCGTCTCTTCAATTCGGCGTAGATGGTGGAAGGAGAACATTCTCAACGAATTTGTCCGTTTTCAAAAAAGAAAATCATAATAATCATCAACAAGGACAATCAGAATGTTCCAATAAACTTTTGTTACAATTACCATCATTGGGAATCCATCGTCATATCTCAGAAATTGAAGTTAGGAAAAATAATTTTAAGAATATTACGGATAACGATGAAATACTTACAACCATTTTATTATCTAAATGTCAATTGATCACTAAATTAAATTTATCTTCAATCAATTTACAAGAGAGAATTAAACGAAAATCATTTGACATCTCCATAATATTCCAAATGAACTATTTGAATTCATTAAATTTATCTAATAATAATTTAGATGAGAATATATTCGATTTTATCAACAAGAATCCGTTGCTGAATGTCGTAGAAATTTCGGAATTATCGTTGTCGAATAATTCATTTTGTCACTTACCAAATTGTTTCTCCAGTGGACGAATGCTCGTTTGTTTAAAACGAATCGATATCGATCATAATCGGTTGGTCAATCTAAAAGATTTTAATGAATATCGAACAATGAAAAGATTGAATTTGGATAATAATCGAATTTGTGGAGAAATTTTATTGAGTGAATGGAAGTTTGCAGAAAGTTTAGAAGAATTATATTTGAAAAATAATAATATATTATCAATTCATTTTATATGTTGTTTAAAAAATGTGCGAATATTTGATTTGTCATCAAATCAATTAACATCCATCACATCCGATTATTTTAACTTAACCAATCTTCAAATGTTATTGTTGTCCAATAATCAATTAGTTTCTTTGCCCAATCTATCAATATCAGTCAAAAAAAGATTGAGACGGAAAAATATTCAAATTCAACAAATAACTAATGAATCTTCAGTTATGTCATTCGGTTCAACAACGACACAACTCTCAACATCTTCACCAATTGACAATGATCAAAAATTAATTTATTTGTTGGATCTCTCAAACAATCGAATAACTCAATTTACCGATTATTTGTTCGATATCGCTTACCAATTAGATTTGAGTTGTAATTTTATTCAATATATACCCATCGAATATTTGAAGAGATATAACGATTCGTTAACTTATTCTTCATCCTATAAATCGCCATCTTCACAATATGAACTTCGTTTACAACAACAATTGAAAAGTTTCCTTCATTCCAGTTTGCATTCACATATTTCTCTATATGAACATCTTCCCACATTCAATGAAAAGAAGAAAGAGAAGCAGAAACATCCAAATGATGATGAAGAAGATGAGGAAGAAGTGACTACTAAGAAGAATGGAAATGGTTATGGAGATGAATTGATAATCGATAATATCCAAGAGGAAGAATTGAAACATGAACAACAAAAAAAGAAAAAATTAATTCCAAAAATTTATCAAAGACATAAAATTATATCAAAATTTCTTGATAATCAGCCAAATAAATTTTTTGACTTAACGGATAATCCATTGGAATCTCCACCAATTACCATATTCCAGGAAGGAGCATCAGCAATCAATCAATATTGTTATGATCAATCCAATACGATTGATGGATGTATGAAACAATCATTAAAATTATCATTAATTTCATCTAATAATGATGATGATGATTATCCATTTCAATTAGTCATGAAAATGATTAATCCATTATTAACATTAACTGATCTACCTTCAAATAGATCATCGAACTTTATCGAATTTCAACATCATGAACTTCTAATAGTTGATACGGTAAAACATTTGAAAGAGAATATTAATATAAAACTTCTTCAATTTCCTTCAAGTCTCACTCAAAATGATAATGATTTTTCTATTTTAAACTCAACAGTTATTGATCGTCATCAAATTATTTTATTTTCAATCTCAATCGATTCTTCTAAATTAAAAGATGAACAATCGTCATCTCATAAAGTCAAATGTTTCGATTGTGAGCGAATGAATAAAGAAAAAGATAAATTCATCATTGAAGATTGTCGCTCGGAATATGTTCGATGGAAGAATGGTGATAATCAAAGAAAGAAATCTTGTAAGAAGGAGACGATTGAATTAAATGAAAATGAAATGAAAATCTACAATCAAATGAAAAGATCATTGGAAAGTTTCTTATTGAAATTATTTCCCGAATCCATCAGAAAATGTTCACCAAATCGTTTAAACTTATCAAAAATGAAGAAGATTTGTGAAGGAATTCGATTGAAATTAAATAAAAATGTAACAAAACATCAAAATTTAGTTAATGAATTTGAAAAAGAGAAAAAATATTTCGACTCCATTTTATTAGTACCATTCATTTCCAATGGTAATTCGTTGAAGACATTTAATGATCATTTAACAACTTCTTTACAATTAATCAAATGTATTCGTTATCATTTCCACCAATATTTTATGGAACTGATCAATATGATCGAAGAGATTGAAATGAAATCAAATGTCTCTCAAAGCCAAAGTGAAAAGTTAAAGATTTATTATAGTCGTTTACAATTAGCTCCACAATTTTGCTATTGGCAAACAGAAGACAAACAATTTTTATTGAACTCTTTCAATTCAGTTTGTGGAATGGGTAATTGTCGAAAGAAGATTGAACGATCCATAATCCTGTTAGCCCATGAGAAGTTGGACGTGGGATTTGGATCCATCAATCTTCCTTTACCTCATCTCTTTCGTGAAATGTCTTATTTTATCGATACGTTATTCATGAATCTTCCTCTTCCATATATATCCGTCGAAGATTTCGGCGAATTATTGATTGATGAATTTAATGTGAAATCCATTATTTACGATATCATTCGCTTCTTTCATGATGATGGTAAATTTTTTTGGTTGGCCGATAAATATTTCGGTGATTGTCGTCAATACATATTTACGCAACCTCAAATAATTTTTTCTTTATATACATCGCTTGCGAGACCAAAACAATTTTACGATTTGAATCAAAAGAAATTGTTTAATTTCAATGAAAAATTTTTGAAGTGTATTGACTCGAATTTGACTGCAATTTCATTGCAAATGCTTCAAACTTTCTGGAACTTATACGTAGATAATTTAAATGAAACGATGATGAATGAATTAATTCATTTATTGATCAGATGTTTCTTAATAACTTATCCAATTATCGATACAGTTAACGAATTGAAATATCGAGATCAGTTAATTCAACAATTGCCTTGGTTGAAGGAGAAAGAGAATGAATTGAGAAATAATGTTAATCAAATTTTATCCATCGATCTTCCACTTATCGATAAATGTCGACAAAAAAGTAGAATAAAAAAAATTGTCGTGTTATCCAATCTAACGTTGATAAAGTCAATAAATATTCTTTACAAGAAATCGAATGTTAATATTGTAAAAAGTTCGTTCTTATAATTCTATTGTCATAATTTACCATTAATTTAGATGGGAGACAAATTGGTATGTGTTTTGAAAATTCTATGAGATTCCCTTATGAATTGTTCGATATGATAATTGTTTCTATTCTATTCTACACACCATTCGCTCTCACTTTACATCACAGAAATGGTGTAATCTTCCAATCAATATTTAAC
Organism: Seison nebaliae; assembly: GCA_023231475.1. NCBI lineage: Eukaryota > Metazoa > Rotifera > Pararotatoria > Seisonacea > Seisonidae > Seison > Seison nebaliae. Next base: position 173,117 of record JALJEE010000735.1, read on the forward strand.
GAACCGAAATTAACGTTCATTTTTAAAAAGTATTCCATAAATTATAAGAAATTATTTAAATTTTTAGATTAATTTTGTTTTGTACAGAAAATTTTATTGAAATTCATTTTATTGACATTCTACTCGATGGTAAAGAGGGAACCCGGAAATTATTTGAATATTTATGGCAACTCGCTCAAATGGTTTTAAAATGCATCGAAAATATATTTCGTTCATATCCTGGTTAGTTTCTCAAATGGTGTTAAAGATTCCAATGTGATTTAGGTTTCATTCTTCAAAGGAAAGTCAGATGTCCAGATTGTTATCGGTTCACTTTCCCTGGTGAATGGTTGAATCCGAAAGAGCTACAAGCTCAACAAACAACCGAATGCATAGAATGTCAGTCGATTATTAATACTGATTATCTAGTACAACCAAATGAAAATAAACGAAAAAGTTTGAAAAATATTTCTTTTGTTCTTCAGAACTTCGATTATTTTACAGATCGTGAACTATTGTTACAATTACGAGAGAAGAAAAAACAAAGACAATTAAATCAAAAAATGAAAAAAGACAATCTCAAAGACGATTAATCGAAAAATTTAACATATAAATACGAATAAACTATATACAGTTACAAATAGATATTATAATAAATTATTATTTATTAAAATTCCCACTGGGATCAAATTAGAACAAACTGAAATGTTATTGGTTGACAGACTCTGAATCAGTTGATAGAGTAAAAACCGGTTCCTATGAGAATATGAAATAATTTATAATATATTCCCTGATTTCGTGAATTCGATTTTTTCTCATTATCAGTTCTCTTATATTTCTCTTCCTTTTAAAATTATTCTTATTTTGAAGATGTCGGAATATCGAAGAAAATTCATCATACAGCTAGGTTTGTATTCCTGCGTTCATATGAATGTTTTTCAAATCATTTCGATATCGGAACATTTTTTATTCGTCAATTTTCTCTCACTAATTCCCATTTTCATGTTTAATTACCGATGAATAAATGAAGTTACCGATTCTAGTATCAATTCTATATTCAGTCAATCTATCAGATATTATGGTCTATCAAGTAATATACGTATCCCTTGTAAGTCATAAAGGAAATATATTTGATATAAATATACTATATAGGAAATAGTAGGTGAAGGAAGTAAATATTGTATTAGCTTATTATCAAATTCGTGTACATTCGAAATTGGAGATAACGTCAAAAATTTCCTAAGAAATACTATAATCGAAGTGGACGATATGATTTGAACAATCCAATTGTAAATTGAAGAACGGTGAGAGATAAAGATAAATAAAAAAATAAGATGAGAAACGTGAACAATTATTTGGACGGAGATACGGGGCGAAACAGAGGACATTATGAATGATAAAATAAATTACGTCCATTTTTGTGTTTAAGATGTTGGATGAAGATCCTTAAATGACAAAGAAGCTTATTGGTAATCCAGAAAGTTGAGTATAATAACAGAAGAAAATTTAACAAGATTAAATTATGTTCGATGTTAAACTAAATTTTTCTTCGAAATACTTCGCTAATGGAAATTGAATGAGTGGCTTCTGTTAAATTAATGGGAGTTAAATACGAATAATCTACTTGCATCATTCGTATTATCGATTAGACAACTGTTTAATTTTATCTTTATACAACAGAAATATATGCATAAAAGGGAAGAGTATAATAATCATCATTACTCTTTAAACGATAACATCTTTTCATTATTTATCTGATTTGAACAAGTAGAAAATGGTATTTAAACAAAAAAGAATTCGACATATGACGCCACCGAAATATGAATTTAGTGTTGGTATAAAAATTAATCAAATTCAAATTTTATCAATATCCGAAATTCGTTAACAAATTATTGAAAATGAATGTTCTGTTTATTATTTTAATGTATTTCAAAATTTATTTAGAGTGCACAACAGTATCAACCGAAAGATGAGGCATATATCCCAAAGAAATTACATTCGATTCTTGACGAAACAGTCGAAATAGAAGAATCAAATAAGAAGAATAAGGACTTGGTTGAATCACAAGCAACTGATTTGACGAAACGTGAATTGTCCCATTCCAAAAATGAGCAATTAAGTCGTGTGCTCGTTTTGTATTGTGGAGGAACGATTGGTATGAGAGTGAATAAAGACAACGTTTATGAACCAGTCGGACAATATTTACATAGTTTATTGAAAAATATGAATATTTTGAATGATACCAATTATCCTAAATCTCATGATAATGAATTTGTTTTGCCACCATTGAAAAACCATCAACGATTAGCATATTATTTGATGGAATATGAACCGTTAATCGATTCGGCTAATATGACAATGGACGATTGGGTACGAATCGCTTTAGATATTAAAGATCAATATAGTGATTTTGATGGATTTGTTGTACTTCAAGGAACAGATACTTTAGCTTATACGGCGTCGGCCTTATCTTTCATGTGTGAAGATTTGGGGAAACCGATAATAGTAACTGGATCTCAGATACCTATAAGTGAATGTCGATCAGACGGTCGTGATAATTTGATGGGTGCATTAATATTCGCAGGATTTTATCAGTTACCTGAAGTGTGTGTTTATTTTCGTAATCGATTATTTCGAGGTAATCGTTGTGTGAAAGTTGATGCAAATTCATTGAAAGCTTTCGATTCTCCCAACTTCCCACAATTGGCATCTATGGGAACATTTATTCAAATTGCACGTCATCTTATTCGACGACGGAATACTGTTCAACCATTTGTCGTTCATACGAATATGAATAGAAATGTTGGAGTACTTCGATTATTTCCTGGAATTACCCAAGTATCAGTTAAATCGTTTTTAGCACCACCTATGCAAGGAGTTGTATTACAAAGTTTCGGAATGGGAAATATTCCTTCACTTAATTCAGCTATTTTAAACGAATTAAAAAAAGCAACTGAACGTGATATTATTATTGTTAATACAACACAATGTCAACATGGTCGAGTTGAATCACTTTATGCAGCTGGTTCTGTTCTCAATAAAGCAGGAGTGATATGGGGAGGTGATATGAGTGTAGAAGCAGGACTCGCTAAATTGAGCTATGTTTTAGGGAAGAGTGAATGGTCGAAAGAAAAGAAACGAGCAATGATGGTGAAATCGTTGAGAGGAGAAGTGACCGAATCAATTGATAATGAATTAGATAATGAAGAAGAACATTATTCTTATCATCTCGAATCATCTCCCACCAAATATGTTATTGAAGATTTATTGGAAATTGAAACGGTTCGCAAATATATCGAATTGATGAATAACGACGAGAAAAGTGTGATGAAGTCGATGGGTCATCTTCAGTTTCTTATTCCTTCAGCATTCGAACAAGCACTCGTTCAATCAGATATCGAACTTATTGAAAAATTCGTACATTGTGGAGTTGATATTAATATGAAACTGATCGATGGTAAATATCCAATACATGTGGCAGTGATTCATGGAGAATTATCTGTTATCAATTTTCTTCTTGATCATAAAGTTGATGTTGATGTCCATTGTTCAAGTTGTACGAAACCGTTATTATTAGCCGTGAAACTTCAACGACTAAGTGTCATTAAACGGTTGATAGAACATGGTGCTACTTTGCCTTATTCCCAAATTCAAATTGGTGCACGTTTATGTCAGTTAGTTAATTATTTTAATGAATTCTCCTCAATCTAATTAATTGTAGACATGCTGCTGAGAATAATGAACAACAATTAAATTCTCTATTGGCGGCTGAAGCGGATGTAAATACAAAAGACTATAGTGGATGTACTGCCATACATGCAGCCGTACTTCAAAATAATATAAAAATTGTTCAATTATTAGTGAAAAATAATTGTGATCTTAATTATTCTTTTAACGGATTGAAACCATTGGAACTCGCCAAGAAACATTCATTTACTATAATTGTCGAATATTTGACTTCATTGAAGAAAAGTTAAGACTTTTGATCAAAAAATTCATTTGGTAGAATGTGAAAGTAATTTATTTAATACTCATCCTTTTTTTATATTTGAATCAATTTTATATGATAGGATAGAGACAATTTATTTGAGAAAATAAAAAAATAAAAATTGACATTTATTTTAAAATAAACAAAAAGAAAATAATTGAAAGAATTATTTCTTTCTGAAATAATTGAAAATTTAATCGAATTCTGAATTATCTGAATCATCCAAATCATCTTCAGATTGGAAGGCTTCGTGTCTCTCCTTCAACGCTGAAATGAGATGTTCCATTAACTGTTGACTGGGAGGTAACGCTGATGATTCAGGTTGTACTGAAACTTCAGCAACTTTAGGTCGTTCATCTTCACTCTTCAATTTCCGTTTATTAAATTGACGAATTTCAGCAAATAAGTCAACTGTTCCATTATCCTCTTCGATTGGTGGAGGTTGATTATTCGTCGATGGTCGTTCGGATGAATCTATTTTAAGTTTAGGTAATGGTGAACTTATTTCATCAGGAAAGAATGGTGGTGGTGGCGGTGGTGGTATTGGACAGGATGTGTTTGTCTCAATTGATTCATTGTAAACGTCATATGAATTATCTTGAATACTTATCATACTTGATGGTATAGGTGGAGGAGGCGGAGGAGGCGGTGGTGGTGGAGGTGGCGCAGGTGGAGCTTGTCGATGTGTCACAGAAGGTGGTGTGTTAGATGAAGGCGGTGGTGGAACAGGCGGTCTCATAGGAGGAGGAGGCGGTTTCCTACTTTCGTGACTGATTTGCGGTTGAGGCTGTTTAGGGAGACTATAAGTCATAGCTGATTGATAAATCTCATCCCGATTGACATTCGGATTCTTAGTCAATAAACGTCGAAGATCTGAATAGAGAGATGTATCCATTAATTTTTGAACTTGTTCAGCAGTCGCTTCTTTCCCAAACATTTTCGATATATAACCATGAAGAAATTCACCTGTAATATCCATTTTATTCGTATTCAAATTCGTCAATGAAGATATATGAACAAAATTATGTGGAAGTCCAATATCTTTCGGAGAGAACTTCTTATTCTTATTCTTACTTCGTAGCGAAGCAAATCCTTTTGAATTTTTTGTTCGATTCATCTCATTACTGTTGTTGTTGTTGCTAATTTCAGTATTCTTTTGTAGATTATGTTGTTGTTGTTGTTGTTGTTGTTGATGGTGTTGTTGTTGCTGTTGTTCATTAGAATGATGACTTGATGGAATTATTTTATTTTTTTTTATTTGAACTTTCTCAATTTTCAAATTAATATGATTTTGAAATAAATTTGCTTCGTCAACAGACGTAAATTGAAGTGCAACACCATTATGATCACCATTAAAGAAGAAGAATTTCTCACCTAATTTATTGAAAGAGAAAGGTTCATAAATTTCCTGATCTAATTTCAATTTCAAATTGTCCGAATAGAAACGAATGAAATAAGATCGAAGTAAGAAATCTTTGACAAAACAGACGACACCTAACGATTGTGGTTCCCATTCCGCTTTCTTGAAATTATGAAACATCAATCTTGGATACCATAACTGAGCGACACATGTACATAATGAATAACTGTCGATAGGAAACAAATTGAAAATCAATCTATTCTCCTCTTCCGTCAACAAATCAGACGGATAATTTTTTCGACTTCCAAATTTATTCGATTGTTGTTGTTGTTGTTGCCGCTGATCAATTTGCATCATATTGAACGGTATAATGAGTAAAGAATTGATGGGAAGTTAATGTTAATATCTCTTAACGTCCTTCCCTGTCGTCAAAAATTATTTGTCATTCGATTAAAAACTTTCTAATGAATTAATTTTTCAATGAATATGATTCAACATACAAAGAAATAATCTTTAATAATTTACATTGAGCGTATTATTCAGTTAATACAAATATTTGATTGTTCTGAGAAAATAATAAAATGAAAAATTTTCTATTTTCTATTAAACTTAGAGATTAACAAATAACAAATATTTTTCATTTATTATTTTCCGTTTTTATCCCATCGAAAGTTTAATAAATAAATTTTATAATGATTCCTTTCTTTCTCAACTTACTTACTTGTTACATTTCCAACATTTGGAGGTCAACTCTGTATGTTACGTTTATGTAACTCTCAAGTCCTGTCATATATTCCAAAATTTTTGTTCTCTTTCTTTTTTCATTTAAAATTATCTTTCCTCACTGGCGATAATAAGACTATATTGCGATGAGTCGCTTCTTCCTTCATATCAACAAAAGGTATGTCAAATTTTCAATATGATATCCTATTTATTGGCGTACGTTGTTAAATAATTTCAACATTTATTATAGTTCCTTCTCCTTACTTCTTTAGTCTCTGTCATTAACTACTTATTACTTACTTACTTAACATTAACATGATTAACTTTTTTAATTACGTATATTACGATTCAAAAAATAATTTGTCTTTCGTTCACTCTTTATGTCTTATTTTATGCCTAACTGTCCCATATTTTGAAGCTATCTTAAGTCTTGACCTTGTAAGAAAAAAATTTGAAAACACTCTATTTCAAATATTTTCGGTAACATTTGCTTTCAATGATTTACTTCAAGAATCAGTGATTAGTGTTCTGGACTTTCTAAGGATAAACATGAATCTAAAAATGCAACTATATAAGAATGATACCCTTGCTAACTGATCTTGAGAGAGAATTATTACGTATATAATTCATACTATATTTCACTCTATAAATTTCACAATACTCATATTCTCGACATAGAAGAGATGAGGAGGAAAGTTTGACTTTCGATAGTTAACTTTGGAATTCAGCATTCCATTGATTTCGGTCATGCTCACTACTCAAATTATCGATATGGCTTCCCAAATCATCGCAACATCAGATCGACAAATTTTTGACCACGGCTCCAGGCCTTCCACGGAACCTACATTTTAAATACCGTTTTATTCAAGAATACTCTACTTGTTAAAATGCCCCAAACATTCTTCATAAGATTTAGATTGGGTGAACGTGGCAGATGTTCAAATATTGTTCATCTCGTTTTCTGAATGTCCTCCATAGAATACTTAGGTTTCTGAACAGATCGTCCGTCATGTTAAAAAACAAAATTGTTTCCATTGAATTCCTCTACAATTTTATTAAACACAAATTGAAATGTGACTATTTGATTTTGATGGTACTCGCGACCGCAGTTACGTATATATATGCAGAAAAATTATTTACATATCTTCCCTTCTGAACGATAACTATTTAGATATTGTAGATATTCTGATATTAGGTCATTTTCGGAAGCATATTCTATTTCCTTCGTTTTATACGTGGACATTCCTTTATCACACGCAGAATTGTTTCGCTGGAGATGTCCAATTTAAGAGCTTCATTAATCTTCCTTTCGCCATGTTAGTGCAAAAATTTCTGGCGTTGAGGACTTCTTTGCATATTGGTCTTGCTCTTCTGTTATTATAGACTTGTGTCTACCAGTCCGTTTCATATTCGTCCTTAGAAATTCTTTTTATTCCTCTCAATTTACTAATATCAGTGATCCAAGTTCTGCGCAATGTCCGCTATTTTACTTTTTCCTCAATTGATAATTATTTTCCTTTTCCCATTTTTATTAGAACGTGTTTTTTGTTTGAAAAAGAACTAGAACTACTACAATTTTAAAAGAAACATCATAGAAGTTTTAAAATTTTGTGGAATTTTATTACTGATCATTACGGTCTTACGTGTATTTTGATAAGTTTTAAAATTTTGTGGGGTTATTGGTATTTGAGTGTTATTTGTTTTCTTGCAAAATTGTATGCTTTTTTGTGCAGTTTAGTTTAATGTGGTTTTTCCATCATCTTTCCATATGTTCATAAACTTTATCGGTCTTAAAATTTACTTATCTTCTTCAACATAACAGTTTCGAAGCTTTATCATGTTTTTCATTCAATAGTTATACATATAGTTATATTATATTTAGGACCGTTAAATGATCAAAATGATCGACTTACATTTAATCGTACTGTTCATTTAATCGACTATATAGTCGACTTGTTGAATATAAGGAGATAATGTTTAAAATGGGATATTTATTTTGCTTTTCGATGGTTTAGAAGAAATGTTTAATTGAAGCAAAAAAATCGAAATAAAAAGTTATATATGGCACCTTGGGTCTTTGGTAAAATTGTTGACGAAATACTTCTTGAAGTCAACCAGAAATATTCTTTTAAAATCGATAATCATTCATTTCCTGCAGTTCTCAGCTATGCTGATGATATCGTTATCTGTTGTAATAATGGA
>JALJEE010000745.1:0-43171 GCA_023231475.1 Seison nebaliae
CCTTATTCGTAATCGATTTAACCATTTGCATTAAACCATCTTGGATCGTAGTATTCTCTGAAATCTTATCATTAATATTACGAATTGCCTCCGACATTATCACCATGCTTTCTTCTACACATTTCATGCTTTCTCCTACAAATTTCATTTCTTTCTTGAGGTGAACATTTTCCTCCAGAATTTGGTTCAATTTGAGCTCAATTGAAACAAGCTCAGTTTTCTCGATTGAGCAAGTGGCATCAAATTCCGGTTCCGTGCATATTCTCTTTAGAGTAGACGGAGTACTATTGTTCTTAGAACCAGGTGGTCTTCCCCTTGGCCTTTTGTTAATAGAATCATTTCCGCCAGTTTGAGGATTGTTCTTCTGTACGGACGGACATAATTGATCAGTTGTACCTGTACCTTGATCGTTCATTTTTTTTTTCTCTCTTTCTTGAAGTCTCAATATAATGAATTAATTTAATCTTTTCGAATCATTTAGCCAAATAAAATAAATAATATATATTATATAGTAACTAAATAATAATAATAATTGCTAAATAATAATTAAACCAGAAATTTGAAAGTTAAAGAAAATTAATCAAATTTTCAAATATTTCTTTTCGAAGAATTAATTTTTTGAGAATTATAGAAAGAATAATCGTTTAATATAAAATATTTAACGAAAAATATTTAATCATTTCTTCTCAAATCAATATTTCGAGAGTTTGCCGTTAGATATGGCAATGAATAATTTCACCTTCTTCTTATCATCATTGTTCGCTGTGTTGTGTATGATAACGTCAAATGTTGATGGTTCTACATTTATGACGTTGTTTCTAAAAGAGAAACCAGATTTATTTCTCGATTCATTATTACTACCACAATACGATTGGCAGACGATTCAGAAAGGAATTGAGAAATCGAGGCCAGATATGTTCTATTTATATGTGACGAATGAGGAATTGGGTGAGGAAGTGAACAAGAGATTAAATAGTCAATTTAATGTTTTTCATCAATTCTCCTTGATTGCGGAAGAGGAACGAAAAGCGCCTTCATTAGAAGATAAGAGATTACATATTTTCAATATTACTTCAATTGACGATTATCAACATTTTCTCGATGTATTCCACAGTAATAACTTCATAATTGTTCTAGCTCGACCAACTAAATTAGTACCAGCTGTTCGAAAGAAAAGAGCAGCGAAAGAAGAGCCAACTCCCTCCAATTCAACAATTGTTCGTGGCCCTAGTTGTTTAGCGTCATATAGTCAAGTGACTTATACTAATTCAACTGATCCGAAATCAGGAGGAACATTCAATAAAGTCATTTGGAAAAGTTGTACGAATCAAACCGCCCAACTTGATATGACAACAGCTGGTTGGACTTTCTCCATCGTTTTCTCAGCGAAACAAAACGGAGAATGGTTAGTCAGTAATGCTACAGTCAGTAACAGCAAAATACCACTCTTATCAGATTATTCGATGGATTCTCCGGGAAAATTCTCTTTTGTTTGTAATCGAATCACTTTCGTTTGGTCGTCATCAAATACTTTTGGAATTTCTATCGATCGTTTACAAATTTTGCCATTCGGACTCACTTCCAATTCCTCATTCCCCAATGAGATCAATGATTGTATCGGTTATATGTCAATTCCAATTTTTATGGGATGGTTCGTCTCAGCAATTATTATGATTATTATCACATATGGATTCTCGCTCTTGTTCTCAATAAAAAGTGTAGATAAGTTCGAAGATTCGAAAGGACCGAAAATTATGGTGACGAAAACTAAGTCTAAATAATTTTTTCACCAAAAAAAATAAGGAAGTCAATCCAAATGGACATTATCTTTCATCAAATTATTTTCAATATTCATTTATTTATATAGTTCATTATTCCCTAGTCAATTCTTTTATTTTCCGTTAATTTAATTCCAGTTTGTTGAAAGCCTCTCGATTCTGTCTATTCACCATTTCAAGTTTTCACTAATAAAAATTTCTTTTATTTACATCGAAAATATTGGGAGAAAATAATAAATATTCTTTTGTTTTGTCGATAAGAAAGATTTTAAATTTATTGATATCGTCTTCATTCAATTTAGACTAGAAAGGAGTTGATCGATAAAAAATTATTATTCTTCTTTCGTTCTTTGTTTAAATAATTGATTGGTAGATTGTGAATTGTACATTCATCATTCGTCGATTTTGATGGTATTGGTAATGATAAAATTGGAGGTTTATTCACAGTCTTCATATTAGGCGAAATTTTGGTAGTTGGGACGATTGTCGAATTTGGTGTTTGAATCAAATTCGAAATGAGAGTTTGTAATAAAATGTTGTTGAAGTCGGTTGTTGATGAGACTTCATTCTTAACATCTTCCTCCATTCTTCTCATCTTCTCTTCACCATTTTCTGAATGAGAATTTAATTGACACAAATTTTTCTCTTTTGATAAACTGTCAGTTATCGCTTTTCGTTTACGATGTTTAGCACGACGATTTTGAAACCAAACCTAGATTTCAAATTTGATAGAAGGAAAGTGGAAAAGAATGAACATTTCAACTTGAACTCGTGCTTCGGTTAAACATACCCGATTCGCTAATTCGTCTCTAGTGACAACATCAGGATATGGATTCGTTTGAAAACTTGCTTCCAATTCATTCAACTAATAAAATAATAAGATAATAAGAATGAAGAAAATTTAGAACTTGATATATGGAAAAAGTTGTTCGATTTCGACGTTGTTTCCTCTGATTCCCAATTTCCAGAAGAGCATTTTTCGATTTTTGAATTGTCGAATTGAAATTGTTGTTGAGTTGGAAATTACTACTCAAAAATTTTTTGGAAGACGCTGTCAAATATTTGTCATCTAATACAGATGATGTTGATGGTGAAGTGTTGTCGAGAATATTTGATCGGAATGACGCCAAGTTATTTTGTTGGAACCATTCTTGTAATTTGAGGAAATTGTTCGGATCATTAGACGATAATAAATTCGTATCAGAATTCATCAGGATAAATCTGAAGGTATTTTGAATAATATGATTTTGAATTGGATTAATAGAATTGGATTAAATAAAATGAAATTAATAATAAGATGATTAAATGAGAAATGAGATAAAGGAATTTCTTGTAAAAGAATAGTGATACTATTTAATACGGTATAAATAGTAAAATGAATCTATCTAATTATCACATCATAACTCATTAGCTACTTCAGTTAAAACGGAACGATTTTTGATAAAAACTTATACTGTTTTGGGCGGTAACTGAACAGCTTTCGACTGCCACTCTCCAAAAATACACACTTATACACATTCTCCTTCATTAATAGAGAAATTGGAGGAAGAGGATGGAAGAAGAAAGAAGAACGATAATTAATTAGTTAAGTTTATTCATCTCTTTTCCGACGTTGTCTTGAGAAGATGATTTCATATTAGTAAAAAGGACGAATAAGAGAATTTGTGGTGTAATGAGGTTCCCTTCCGTTTCTTATTAATTCAATTTGAATTAATCGAATTCTTTCACACTTTCCAATACTATATTGAATGAGTTCGCTACAATGAGATGGTCATCGAATTTACGTTGGACAATCGGGAAATTTCTCCCAAAAAAATTGTGAATGAATATTTTTAGGATTGATCTAATTTGAATTTGATGAGAAAAAGAAGGATTAACTAACTGATTGACTGTCTGACAGAATTGCATATTGACATAATGAATAAAATACAATTGAATTATGACTCGTTAGAGTTTTCGTAAGGGAATTCCACAATTATCGTTACATTAATTGGAATAATTAATTAATAAATAAGATTTTAGTTAATCGAATCACGCCGACTAATTATTCCCAGCTGCTGATTCAATTTGATCAGAGTGAAGCAGTCAAATGTTCTAACGGAATTTCAGTGCTAAATCAACTTGATTCTGTTCAAATTGTCTATGCAACTTCTTCCCAAATGAAATTTCCTCACAAAAAAAATTTCATTAATTCAATCACAATTGTGACGAATTATAGACACAATAAATGGAATTCATAAAATATTCGATGAAATTTTTCATTTTAGAAATATTTCAACTAATTTTAATTCAAATTGAAATTTAAATTCATTTAACGTTCACCATGAAGAAGATGCCATTTAACGATTGTTATTAAAAACAAACTAGAAAAAGATTCAGTTAAATAGATTCGCTCAAAAACCGGTTTCTCAAACTATGATAATGTTTTCGGATGATTAGCAAATAAGTCAAAGAGAAATGAAATTTTTTCATAAATGTAATAAATTGAAAGAGAAAATTAGGAAAATGAAAAAGAAGAATCTTAGTTAGTGAGTGATGAAGATGATGAGGATGAGGATGATGAAGTAGAAGTAGACAGAAGAAGAAGAAGAAGGAAGAAAAGGTGAAGAGATCATTTTGATTCTATTATGAACAAGAAATTTGTGATTCCGATACATTTCAATTAAGGAGAATAAGCAGAAGTGTCGATTATTAATCATTATGTAATTGTTGCATTATTGACGAATAAGTGCTCTTGTTGGAATTAGATCTCAATTCATTACAATTATTCGATAAAGATTGCCGCCTTATGATCTTATTATTGATGATGATTATTGTACTAGAGTTAAGAGTTATGACGAATAAATTTACATGTCGATTTACAAATATTAATTGTAAGATGTGAATAGAATCAAAATTAATTTCTTATTCTTATCAACGAGACGAAAATCTCATGACAAAGTCATGAAATTAATTAATTAATATATATCATCTCTTATACATCTCGTTTATTTGAACAATTAATAAATTATTATAAAAAATGATTACGATATTTATCTTATTCGATTCTTGTCAATATCGATCGAATATGGCATAAAATTCTATTCGTCAAAGAGGCGAGAAAACTATTAAAAATTGAACATAAATAAATTGATAAAATGAAGTTGATGTTAGGTTAGAATTGGAAAGCATTTTAATTTTATTATAATTGTCGAGATGAAACTAATCTGAATAATTAAAACTTTAATGAAATAGTTTTTGACAACCGTCGATCATATCACAACAGATGGTCGTTAATCTTGTGATTATCAAATGGAAATTGAATAATTAGATCTTAATCACATTTAATGTTTCTTATGATTTGTTTCTCTAATGATCTTTTCTCTTTATTATCTGTTACCATTTGATGATATTCGTATAGACTGATATAGACGATGATAGAAGAAGTTCAATTAAATAACTTTTAATCGTAATCAATTACATTTAAGTGTATTAAATCGAATTAAATTTCTCGTGAAATCATTTCGCTATCGTTCATCCTTGATCATACGATTTCACCATTTTCATAAAATGGTTATTGATCTTAATTGATTCGTTAGATTTCTCTTTTGCCGATCGATTCTTCATCTTCTTCTGTTCGATCATCTTTTCGAAGTTTTCCAAATCGAAACTGAAATTGTAATTATTCTTCTTATCTATCAGCATCGTCGGCGATAGGAAACGATTCGCCCATTTAATTTCATGTGGTAGATAAGAAGTTCGTAGTTCTACTGCACTGCCGTTCGTTTCCGTGTTGCCCGTCAACATGACAACAATTTCGAAATTGGGTAAACGAGTATATTTCTCGGCGAGGAACATGTTGTTCTTCGTTTCGACTTCTTCCGAGAAATCTTCTTCTTTCATTTCATAAAATGGAGAGTCTTCATTCACCTCATGTTCCACTAGGAGAGGATACATCGAAAACAAATGGGTAGCACCTTCATAAGCAAATTGGGAGAAGTTAAATCAGACTTAAATTCAAATTTACTTAACCTGAACAACGACATTTAATTTCCGTCACTTTTACTGGTACCGATTGTACCGATTCATCTTCGCTGTCACTTTCTTTGTCATTCGATTTACTGAAGGAGAAACGACGTGAAGGCAACGTTGCTGATCGATCTAAAACAGTTTCTGGACTTAACATTGGACTCTTCATATTGGTTATTTCGCTCCAACAAATAAAAGGGGAACTTACCGGAGTAACTTGATTTCTTTTCACTTTCTTTCCTGTCGGACTGAATGAAACTGAATCTGACGATGATGTTGTCGTCGTTGGAATCGAACCATTTCCTTGAGATTTCGATGGACTTTTCCGATTTCTGTACCATTGATTAGAAATTCTTTCTTCTAATTTCGTTTTAGTAGTTGAATAGATGTTGGTTGAGTTGTATTGAAGGAAAAATACTTTGAGTTCGGGAGACAATAATTGTGCTCGTCGAATATTTCCTAATTGGAAAGAGAAATACAGATTTCCATTTTCACCTTCATTAATTGTGGCGAAGTGAGTGAATACGATTGTACTTCTTCGTTTTTTCGGTTTTGTAAACTTTGAAAATATGAGACCTTAAATGGAAAATTTTAATAAATTAAATTTATTTCCTAAAATAGTTTTAACCAGTTACAATCACTTGCATCAAAAGTCCAAGTATGACTTGAAAATGCATAATCGTTATAACAACTTCACAATGTCTTGTAATATATCCTACAAAATATAAATTAATACGATGATTATAATAAAATATTTTAAACGGAATCCATATCCGATCGTATGTTGAGTCTCAATAGAAAAAAGGAGGATAGACGTGAAATCGAATACGTTTTGAATACATGGACTGAATCCTTCTTCATTTTTATAAGAATTATTTTTTGCATATTCGAAATCGCCATGATGGTAAGAAATACCCCAATAAATTACACCAAAAAATAACCATGTCCCAACGAAACCTTTGAATTCGTTCAATTTTAAGTAAACTCCCAAAAAACTAATAACCCAAGAAGAATAATACGAGAATCCATCTCCATTGAGATTCCATCAAAGTATAAAATATGTCAGCATATTGTCTACGACGTTTGGACGGAATACCTCGTAATTCATAATTAAGTAAACCATTTTTTTCAACCGTTCTAATGAATTTTGGTCTTTTATTCCGTTTGCGACACAGCATGACACTTTTCGGACGAAATGACGAGAACTGACAAATTTATGATTTAATTTGAGGTAGAATTTCCACTTGACAAGTGAAAGAACCTTCAACAATTCGTCTTTTGTCAATGGAATTTCATATGAAATTCACTAAATTCGATTATATTCTCGAAAGCGAAAAGATGAATAAAAGTTCCTTTCTGTTACCTATTGTGAACTGGAACATATAGCAGTACCATGTGAATTGTTTTCACATTGATGAACAATGTTCACAATTCAATACTCTTCCTATTGACATTAATAAAATCGAAATATATTTGACTTTCGATCATTCTTCAATTTCATCACATAAACGTCTACCACAAAACCTCTTAAATTATTCTCATCCATAATAAGCAGACATTGAATAAAAATAAAATTTATTTTTTTCCAATTTATTCATATTTTATTTTCAATAAATTGAACATTTCTACAATTCAAATGAATATCGGAAAAGAAGAAAAGTTTATAACGAGACTTTATAAATGTCTAAATAAAATGTTTATTGTTGAAATAAGTTCAAAAAGAAAATGATAAGAATAAGAAAGATATAGTTTTAAATATTGAATTATATTGAAAATCTTTTTTAGTCAAGTGCAATGTGTATTTTTTCCAAATTTTTCTTCCATTTGGCCATTCCATGATGTTCCAGCCATTCTTCCCAGAACGACCTGATTTTGGCCATGTATGCTAAAATGGAGTAATATGAGAAGAACTATGGAAAATGAAAAGGAATTTAACGTTTCTTTAAGTTCTCTTTATTGTAGCAGAAGTCGATTGAATCCTTTTTACCTTTTAACTTCAATTTCAGATATTTTTGGAAAACTGGCGATATGTGTCCAGCGATCTCCATGCTGAAATTAAGTCGTTCACATTTAAGTGCTACCCAAATTTAATTATTAAGTGAAATTCACAAATATTTTAAGCTCAACTAACGACTCTTGCAATTATTATGATCACATTGTCTGGAAGTGTCTTTGTCCTTCAATAAAATTTCAAATGTCGACCAAGAATTTAATCGATTCCATCGACGCCAAAAACGTGTCAAAATTTTTTCAACTGACAACTTCTGATCGATATGGCGCCGCTTAACACAAACTGGTACTAAAACATTATTTAATTGTTTTCCTAAATAATATTTGTAAAATTTCGTTAATCGACTATCAACATCGTTCAATAATTTCTTATCGACTCTCACACCGAAACAAGTGGCAGCTCGTGGACATCGGAATATATCGAAACAAATATCGATTTCCTGAAGAACGCCTGGTAATTTTCTTGTTGCTAAACTCTTGATATTATTCTTTAATTTCCATTTATTCTGTCGTCTCACTTTTCTCCTATAAATGGCTATTATAGTTCGTTGTTCTACAAATAAGCGAAATTAATTATCATTCTGATAAGAAAATTGAAACTTAATCCAATAAATTTATCTTTTATACAAATTTCAAATTTATTCGATTGAAGTGGGAGGTATTGGGTGAGACGTTTATAGAAAACATCTCGACTTCTTAGATATCTACTATTTTTCAATTGATAACAAACTTTATCACTACCACAATCACGATTGCAACCGAATTCATTCACTTTTGAAAAATAAAGATCATTTGATGAAAAGGCAAATAAATTTAAACTGCTATTTTCAAAATTCTTAGCACATTCATAATTGTTGAGTTCTGTGTACATACATTGTTCATTTTGAGAACATGTTTGAGTTGCCGGTCTCTCTTTCAATTCACCGTTTTTCGTACATTCGATTTCCGTCTGACAATTCTTTCCAAGAACTATAGTATCACGTTTGATAACTTCGTAATCGGCATGATGACAACCACATTCATTCTTTTTAACCAATTCAACACCTTCATACAAATATCCATCATCAGCTTGACAATGGTCGAACATCATCTTTTCGGCCTGACCACATTCCATTCCCGATGGATCGTTACACGTTTTATGACACAAATTATTTTCTCTCATATATTTGGCATTGGTTGGACAAATTCGACCTAGAAATTATTTATTATAAATTCCATATCAGATTAAGCAACTAACGACAATTTCCTTTCATAATATCTACATTTTTGATATTTTTATTTGCACAATCATCTGCCGTTCTCTTTTGATATTCACAGAGAATATCATCGATGTCTATTTGATCGCCTTTCTTCAATGATTCTTCTAATTCACTTCGACAATCCTTTACATTATTTTTTATAAGATTTCCGTCTTCCTATTTTCATTTTAATAAGAGACGAAAACAATGAAAACCACATCGATGAAAAACTAACCAATTGGCAATTCAGGAAAGATTCCTTCACATGAACATCACAACCTGTTTTTATAGTTTTTTTTACCATATTATCCTCCAAATTATTATGTTCGATACCCATTCGTCGTAATTCGACGCCCATTCGTTCACATCTGCAAAATAAAAAAATTTCAATTAATATTTATTTTTAAAATTTGAACGAACTCGTCAATTCCCGAATCATCTGGAACTTCGTAAGAATAGCCACCGTTCCATTGAGGATTGACATCCTTCTTCACACCAAATGAATCGAAATCATCATTATTATCTTCGTCGTCAAAATTGCCACAAATTCCGGTCATTCGATTTTTATAGTGGTCCGTCACAGACATTTGAACGAATCCGTCCGATTTGAAAACTAACTTCCAACCACACACTTTGTTTTCAATCGTCAATTTGTTCGTTAGGAGCAAACGACTAATTGTGATGAAATTATCAAAATCATGAGCATCCAAAGTTCCTGGTAACGAAATTGTTTGGCCGTTTACCTGTAATTTATTTTACCGTTTTTTTTTTAAATCGGAAAAACCACCAACTGATACTGTGTTTGATAATAAACGTATTTTGTGAGATAAAGTTACCAGATCGGCCAACAATGTTTTTCTACCATTATCTCCATTAAAACGTTTAATTTGAACATCGAACCAACAGGAATCCTTTTAGAAATTTTTAAAATATTTATTTCAAGTCTTAAAACGAACTTGATATTGTTCTTTAACAGCTGCCATCGAATATTTGCAATCTCCTATAAATTCGAACTCTCTTTTATCAAATGTCTCAAATCGACGTGTTCGTTTTACAGTACATGCATATAATTCTTTATCAGCTAATTGTTGGATAATGGAGGAAATATATTATAATTAAAATTTAAAATCTACTAACCAACGTTAACATCTTTCATTTCATGTAAAAGTAACAGATGTCGTTGCACTGGATTTGCATTCTTCAATTTTTGCAGATTTTCAATTTCATCTAATGTCGCTCGTTGTTTTAAGTCATTCCTAATCTTCCTTAAATTGTCCTTCAACGTATCTTTTAATTGTTCAAGTTTTTCCAAATTTTTTATTTTATCGTTTTTCTTTAGTTTATCTTTTTCTTTGATGACTTGCATGATATCCCTTATTTTCAATTTCATTTGTTCCCCACTTAACATATCACATTGTGCTTTTAAGGCTAATTTAGCTTTATCCACCTTAACGTCCAGGCGACGTGTTAAGAAGTTTTTCACGAAAGTGTTTCTCTAAAAATTGGAATGACATGAAGTTTGAAAGAGATTAAAATAAACTTGAGCGACTAATGCTGAGTGTTTGCGAACTTTATTTCCAACTTTCTCTTTTCTTTCCATACGCAGTCGTCTGATACGCCTTCTCCTATTTCTCGATCTATTTCTATTTCTCGGTTTATTTTGTTTTTTCTTCTTTTGTTTTTTCTTCTTTTGTTTTTTCTTTTCTTTCTTCTTTGGTTTAGTCGTATTCTTGGTTTCTTCTTTTTTCTTGAAAATTGGTAGATTAAAAAGGTGTTTGAATATATCTAAATGGCGTTTAAATCTAGGGGGTGCAATTTTTTCGGTCAACATAATTTTCATAGTGTCCTCCTCATCATCATCGTCATCATCATCATCATCCATCAAATTTGTCTGTTCAATATTTTCCACATGATTTTCTTCCACTAGTTCCTGCATTTTATCGTCGATAGTTTTCAGTTCATCTGTTTCCGGTATTGCAATCGAACGTTTCTTTCTACCAAAAAAATGACGAGCTAAATTCGCGAGGAGACCATGGTTGTGTTGATGATGGTGGTTTTGCACTTTCTTCTCCTCATGATTTTCCTTTCTCTTACTATCTGTCGCATCTATCATATTTTTCTTTTGATTGTTTTTCTTCTTTTGGTTCTTCTTCGTTTTCTTTATTTCCTGGCCTAATTTATCTGCTACTTTCTCCCATTTATCATGAATTGCCTCTCCAGTCAATTTCACAATATGTTTTGCGTCAGAAAATTCGAATTCATTGATCCAATGATCTCCGTCACATAATTTACTTTTCGTTACTTTACCATTATTCTTTTTAATTTCTTCTTCGTCCTCCTTCTCTTTCATTTTTTGTTCTTCTTCTCTCTCTTCACGTCGTACATTGGCCATTTGAGGTAAATCTTCAACCGTCTCCTCAATACATTGAAACTTAACGACCAATACAGCGCCTTGTCGATGACAAAAACTTCCATGAAAAATTCGATTGTAAACAAATATGTCACAAGACGCTGAACCATCACATTTCTTCTGTACTACATCTAACGCGTTAGGATCAGAACATGGGAAATCATCCGCGTTCAATGGTGGATTGACTTTCGGTAAAGGACATTGTGCAATTCCTGTTTCTAGACGAGGTTTTCCATAGAAACTACCGATAATTCGGATAACTGATGATTTTGGACATTTAATTACCAGATGATCGAACGGACATACAATTCCGGAAGATTTTGCAGGAACTTCTGCAGTTAACGACCATAAATATACATCTAATGCAGCCGATTGATCAGTAAAAAGAGGATCGTGAATTTCATTAATTTTTTCGTCCGTCACACTATTTTCCCCAACAATTCCATCATCAATTAACGTTCTTATTGCTTCAGATTCGATTGAAATTTAAAATATAAGAAACATTAAGTTAAAATTAACCACACGCACTATTCGGATTGCCAGCGAAACCATTATTACATTGGCATTCGAATAATTTGTTTTCGTTCAAAACACATGCCGCATTCGTTCCACATTTCGTTTTCGATGATCTACTTCTCAAGTCATTATGTCCGACACAAGTGTAGATGGTTTGACAATCGGATGCCAAAGCCTCTTGACCGACATCCAGTTGTCCAATATTCAATTGGGAACATCCACATTTGGAAGGTAAAACGCATTTATCTTTGAAATGTAAATATCCCTCTTTACAAACACATTGATCACCGGGCAATGTTAGAATAATGGGATCACACGCTACTCCTTGAGGATCATCACAAGTTTTTGGACAATTTTGTATTCCTGGAACATACTCCGAATTTTGTGGACATGTAATAGCTAAAAGAGAATAATTTATAAAATTCTGTAAAGTTCAGACTAACGGCAGAAAAATTCGCTTCTCCATTCAACTATTTTTCCCGTCGTCTTTGCACATTCGTCCGCCAAATTTCCAGCATGAGAACATTTAATTTCTTCTTGCTTGAGTGCTGGTCCTTTTCGAAATAGTGCCATAATATCCATTTTACATAAATTAACTTTCTCCACTACTAAATCGTTGTGTTTTTCTCCACATACTTGAAATGCGACAACTTTCAACATCTCTTCACATAATTCATCGATCTCATCCTTCTCTTCTGGTATGAGAGGTGGTGGTAAATTCTTATCTACATCCTGTTCCGATTTCACAGAACAATCTATATCTGGACTGTGACATAAAAAATTATGAGAGAATTATAATGAGAATTAGAATTATTTAAATAATTAAAAACTTATATTGATCAATGATTCCAGTGTCATCATGTACTTGGAATGAATCACCACCAGCCCAATTAATCGGATCCAAATATCCTTGCATTATTCCATTGGCATCGTTCTTATCATCTTCTCTATCTCCATTCGCATTACCACAGATACCCATCACCTTCTCTGCATATACTTCATTAATCATAATATAAGCATTCATTAATCGATTGTATATTACTTGGATACCACAACAAATATGTTTCACCGAAACGTAAGAACTACGAACGATGGATATTTTAAAATTTCCCTTTTGAATTTCTCCAGTTTCCGGAACCGTAATATTTTTCCCATTGAATGTCTATTTCAAAAAGAATAATATAAGAATTTTAATTTAAAATAATTCACCGTATAAGATCGAGTAATTCGAATATGTTCATGATGAGTTCGAACATCGATTGCTTGTAAAGTCGATCCAAATGCTCCATTACTATCCAACGTATGATCTTCCGTTTGTTTCACTTCCATAGTAAACCAACATTCACTACTCTCATCAATCAATCTAGCAGCAGTATATTTACAGACGCCTTGAAAATGATTATAAATTCCGTCGAATGTTCGGAAATGAGGATCGCCTGAAATTGAGCAAATCTTCTTATTTACCAAATCTAAATTATTGTCACCCAAACATGGATCAGGAAAAGTAGCTGGTGTAGGTTTCTCCTCAAGAAGACCTTGTTCAATCTTCTCCTTAACATCATAATCTAAACATACAAATTTCACCACCATATCATAAGTTGTATTTCCACAAGGAGCATCGAAAGATTGCATGTTATTTTGGAATAAACAATTCTGTTTATATGTACAACGTGATTGGAGTGAGGAATGTATGGTAGAACTGAAACATGGTGCTGGTTTATCTAACGATCTCGTTACACATTTTGCCGTTTCAGGATTATCTGTTAATCTTCCATAAAATACCCCATAAATATGAACCCAATAATCTTCGGGACAGATTAATTTCGCACGAGTACCATCACAGATATATGAAGTGGTGGTATAATCATCATTCTCTTCAACTAATGCTTGTATGAATTCTTCCAATTCTGGTACTTTAATATCTTTCTCTTCATCGAAGATTAATGAGGAATGGTCATGAACTCGATAATCATCAATTATTCCAGTTTTCCCATGGAATTCCAGCACCACATCTTCGCATAGACGATAAGGATTTCCATTAAATCCTTTCTCACATTCACAATCAAATTCACCATTCAATTGTCGATTACATATAGCGTTGAAACCACATGGTTTCGGATTCGTCAATGTCTCTATTTTATTCGGACCCGAACAATGAATTATCGTTTCACAGTCCTCCGACAAAACTTTATCTCCGATCTAAATTCGAAATTTGAATTAGTTTAAAATTCGTCGAAAAAATTTTTTAAAATTAAAACTGATAATTCTCCATAACGCTTATCATAACATCCACATTCATTCTCCATTAAACATCGGCCATGGTGCAGATACATTCCTGACATACATTTACAACCTTCTCTCGGCACTTTCTCCATCTCGGCGCAATTTGTACCTTGTTTGTCATGACATGTCTTTAGACAACCTACCACTCTGGAAAAGAACATCATCTCATCATTCTCACATTGGAAAGCTTTAGAGAAAAGTATTTGAATATATTTAAATTTAATCAAATCGAAAACTAACGACAAAAATCATATGATCTCCAATTGATACCTTTATTATATTTTTCGGCACAAATCTCACCAATCTCTTCCATATAACTACAAATATAAGACATACGGTCATCATCGTTGGCTGTATCACCTTGCTTAATGAAATCATTGACACAATTCTCAACATTTCTTCTAATTAATTCTTTATCTGTCTCATCCTAAATTAGAATTATATTAATAAATAGAAATAAATTCGTTTTTTAACTTCCATGCAATGACTTTTAAATGCTTCATTCTCCCCCATTTTCTTACACATCTTTGTCAATCTCAATCGATCTTCTGTTGGTATTTGAACCGCCGAAATTGTTTCGTCAGCCTCAACTGTTCTCTCCACTCCTCTAACCTCACATGTTTCATAAATTGTATCGTCATATACTTCGAACGAATAACCACCTAACCAATGGAATGAATCCGTATTTCTCACATATTTATTATTAGCATCATTATGATCATTGTCCTTATTTCCTAGAAAATTAAGATATTTTTAAAACAAATTCAAATTCGAAAAAACTGAATGAAAGAACCGTCATAATTACCACACATTCCTTGGACCTTATTACCAAACCATTTATCTCTACATAACTCGACATAAACTTTCAAATTCTTATTATCATTTGCATATTGCAATCCCCATTTACAAGTTTTATGATTCAAACGATATTCATGTCCAACTTTTCTAAGTTCCAAATCATCAGTAGTAACTGGATATGTTTCGGTTTTCCCGTTCACTGTTACTGTGTTCATATCGAACTTGAGAACACGAATTCTCGACGATTTTGTGATAACATCAAACAATAACATTCCGGTTGGTTGAACACCGTTTTTAGGTCCAAATCGAGTATCAGGAACTGATTTGTATTCGATTGCAAACCAACAATCATCGTTCAAGTCTTTCGCTCCGATTAACAAATATTTACAATGTCCTTGGAAATCGTTCCTGTTACCATCGAACGTCCATGTATGTGGATCTCCACGAGTCCTACACTGTCCAACTTGGGAACAGCCTGGTAGGACACTGTAACATTCATGAACGATCAATGATAGAAGTAAAGGAAACACGAACATTACAGAAATGTTCTAATAAAGAAACTTATAATATTTCCTACTTATTCTTGTTTAATTTATAGTTGAATCTTCTCGTACTTATCACCAGATGCTCAAGAACGTCAAATAACGATTTTAATAATATTTACCCTCAAATATCTCTGATTGGAACTCAATTAAACAACAATTGAATTTTTGAAGACAATTGGAGAACAAAAATGCTTCAAATTAATTGTAAAATTAATTTTTCCACATGTTCCTCTTTGACAATTTCCCAATAACTTTAATAACGAAATTAGTTCCAAAAAATAATTTTAAACTCAATTATCATTCTTCCTCTACATTAACATAACTTTTAATTGTATTGAACGAATAATCAATATTTTTCAAGTTACTTAAAATCATCAAGTGTTATTTTTATTTATTTCCAATTACTTTCATCTATCAGAAATATTCTGAATTCATTTATAATTCAAATTGATAATGAAAGTTCTTATAAATTAACTATAGTCATAACATTTTATCTCATTTGAAATTTAATAAAGATTTATTGATATTTTGATAATAATGATATTATAAATGTTTATTGTTTTTTTGATAATTAATTAATTTAATTAAATTCATATTTTTGAAATTTAATTCAATTGAAGAAGAATTTGTTAGTTTTTTAAGAAAAAAATTCATTGTATGAATATGACATAAAATAAAATAGTTGTTGAATGAATAAATTGCGCTTCTTCTTAATAACAGTTAGTTAAACCATAGGGAAATATGCCTATCGAAATTCCCTTGAGTGATATCAGACAAATCTTAGATCCGATATTAGACGGCGATGTTGAAAATATTGCAAAAAAGAATTATTCCGATAGTTCTCTAGAGAAAGAGATTAATAATTTTGGACTTCATTCAAAAGGAACATTTTATGCATACCCCAAAAATGATCAACATAATAATCAATTTCGTAACATTTTGGGACAGATTCGAGAAACTTCATATACATCTCCAATTTATCATTGGTGGATTGCAAAAGGTTTATTAGGAATGTGTGTAATAAAAATTATATTCTTCTTCTTAATCATTGCCACAACAACGAACTTTAGTCAAATAAAATCATGGAACACTGAAATACCTGCACGAGACGCTTTTCGTGGTTGGGTTCTAACGGTCGAATTGAGATTTCGTTTGATCAAATACGTTTGGAGAAGAATTCGTCCTCCCCCATCAATAGAAACCATAAAAAATTTCGAAACTAATTATTATTCGACACATTATGGTTCGAATTATTATGGTACACTGGATTATGAGGATTCTTTAAAAAAACGGAAAATTAGTTACACGACAGGAAACATGTTTGAAATGAATTGTGTCTACAAGAAATTTCAGACAATGAATGCCTCTCAGAATATAGCTGGTGATACGATGAGAAATTTAGCGGGTGAGAAAGTTTCGTACTTTTCCAATATGTTTCCTGGTTTATCACATCCAATGACGGATTTGGATGCATTGAAATCGTCTCCTCCTTTACATTTTGCGACCATGAAAGAATTTGACAGTTGTCGATATCAAGCAGCATATATTGTATTCCTTAAAGCATTAGTTATCATTTTGGTCATCGCTTACATTATAGTGTTAATTTTACTTCTAATTTTTACTATTATGAGTGGCCGTTTTTGGTTGTTACTCCCACTCAAATTTCTTCTGGGCTTACTTTTATTTACAATCGTTATACTTTATACGTTCGTGGGAGTATACACAATTTATCTGAACGTGGAAGAAGAACAACATATAAATTTTCAAAAATATTTATGTAACACAATTGCCTCTATTTCCATGTTATATTATCCGACTGATGTCCGAAATGACGCCTGTTCCTTCATCGATTATCATAACTTTCTTAAGAAAGATGTGTTCGTTCAACAGAATGTGGAGAATACTTGGAATCCTTCAGGTAAATTACGATTAGCTAGTCATTCCGAAGATTTCAAGAACATCTTTCAACCATCCTCACTTTTAACGGGGAGGAAAGGTTTCGATGATTTTTACGACGAAGTACAAGACCGATATAAAAACCGTAATTCCTCTGATATATCATATCGACTACAAACCATATATCCATCATGCCCTATGCTCGAAGTGGTGAATAATGTGGATGAATCAATTAGAAATTCATCAAGTACCGAAGGAAGATCGTCAATATTCAGATCGACACATACAAATGATGATCATCAGGAAAGAAATCCATATCGTGACAATCCCCATCTTCGAGCTTTATTCACCAAATTAGGTGATTCAATTCTGATTATATTTCTCATTCTAATTTCCGAACATTTCTCTCTCGTATATTTATTCTTCGAATATTTACGTATCAGTCATTTAAGAGCACGATATGAAATGTCCGAATTAGTTTTAGATTTTCTACTCTTAGCCAAAACCAAATACAATACTACCAGTATGAAGAAAATAGCGTCAGCTTATCTGAACCGAAGTAAACAATCGAATCAAACGGAAAAACGAACTGATCGAGTATCGAAAAGTACGTCACGAGGACTCTTCCAAAAACAACAAAGTTTCCGTGGTAGTGACGGTATGTCATTGCTTGAAAATCAAAGAAAATTTTGAAATTTTATTTGGTTTAAATGTTCAAGATCATCTATTATTTCATTAATTAAGTCTCTAAAATTTTTGATTCTTCAAATCATAATGTTTCTGCAAAAATCTTATCATCGAATACGGTACACGTTTGATGGAATTCCTTTTGTCAAATGAATCGAATGCACGTTTATCGAATGAATCGAATGCACGTTTATCGAATGAATCGAACGCCCGTTTATCGAATGAATCGAAAGCTCTCTTGTCGAATGAATCGAAAGCCCGTCTTTCGATGTCTTTGAGTAATCTGGATATGGGTAATTGATTATTATGATTCTTCAACAGATTTCCTGGTTCGCTTTTGACGACAATGAAAATGATGGAGAACTTTTTAAAATTAATTAGTAGAAGATGATAATACGAGACATGACTAACTATAAGAGAGATGGATGTCAACTGCATTTTTTTCGTCGATGAGAAAAGAATTTGTGGATTATGTGCGAAAATGAAGAAAAGATGAGAAATACATAAAAGTGAGTAATGCCGAATTTATAGGAAACGACAGAAAGCAGCACTATTTGCAAAGATATTAGTTGGAGTGATATGTCTATAAATCAATTTTTATCGACTTAGAGAGTTACTTATCTTCTAAAATATACTTCGTAGGCGATTATTGACAAAGAAATTTATCAACATCGTCCCCCATCACCATAATTCCTTCGCGATTCCTTATTATCATGCACGAATTCAATTCCCTGACGTTCTCTTATAATTTCCGTTTATCTTTTTAATTGTTTTTCGGATCATTAAACATTAGTGATGAGAAACTTATCTAGAAAAATTTCTCATTTACTAAATGATAAGTGAATGAAATGACGATTGTCCCAAAAATGATACTAATTCAATGAAACCTCTAGCTCCAATTTAACTAATGACCTAAATAATAATTTAGCGCGATGAAAAACGATTTTCATTCCAAAAATTATCAACACTTTAAAAGATTGAACTGATAATTTTGATGTTTACTTCTCTTCTGATATGTTTTTCTAACCAGTATTATTCTTGGCAAACATCGAGGTCAAATGTCACCAAATCGTTCTCCATAAAATGTTATTCACTATCTTGTAAGTGAGAGATGTTATTTACACAATCTTTGAACTGTTTACTTTAGTCAATAAACTTGTCATATAAAAAATGAGATTAAATGTCGGAATGACACTTTAAAATTATTTAAAAAATGGTTCATTACAAATTATTATATTTTCCATTATATGGTAAAGGAGAAATTATTCGTCTCCTATTTGCTGCTGCCAATCAAGAATATGAAAATTTCATCATTAAAATGGAAGATTGGCCAACATATAAACCAAGTTCCATTTCCATTTATTAAAGAATGTTGTTCATAAAATTTTCATTCAGAAATGCCAAATGGAATGCTTCCGGTTTTGGAAGTGAATGGAAAACAAATGACTGAAAGTTTAGCCATCTCACGATATTTAGGTCGTGAATTCCGTTTGTATGGAAATGATAGTAGCGATGCATATGAAATAGATAGAATTTTAGATATATATGTCGATGCAATGGTGGGATTTAATAAATCTGGTGCTCCAATGGCCTTCCTCCAACATGGAATGAATGCAGCAGAAACGAAAGCAGCTCTAAACAAATATTTTGAGGAAACTGTCAAAAAATTTTTCCCGATATTTAGAAAGGTTTTGGAGTCCAATATGACCAACAGTGGATATTTTGTTAAAGACACTCTAACACTTGCTGATCTACAAATGTTCGTTTATTTGGATGTAACCAGTCAATTCTTTCCCGATTTCTTCGCCACTTATCCAATCTTTCAAAAGTTTTTGGAGAAAATACGAAATGATTCCAGTTTGAAAAAATATCTCGCTGATCGACCACAAGCTCCGTTTTAAAGAAACTTTAACCAGAATAGTTCAAATATGAAACACCTTATTAATTAGTTTAATTATAGTTAAATAAAATTTTTATATCCAATTATAAACTTATCAGATAATTGAATTGAAAAATAAAAAACTTTTAGAAATAATCAAAAAATGTGAGAAAACAATAAAGTTCTATTATTTATTTTTCAAATTTCCAAATTAATTTCAATTTTCAAGTACACAAATATGTTTTTCCATAAAAACTTAAACATTTGACGGATGACTTTTTCATTTGTTGTACAACTACCATAGAATATGTCGTCATTCTGTTGTCATAGTCTCATCATAGTCCATTGTATTTTTTGAAGGAATTTTTTTCGCGATCACCATAAAATTATCATAAGAAAATTCAAAGAATTAACTGAGCACTAAATTTTCCTAATTCCCTTAACATATTAGGAAAGCAGGAATAATTTTAATTCATCGTGGTGGAATCAAGGGAGTCTAGAAAATTAACAAGAAATTATATAAAGAGTGCTGGGAAAAATATTTCTAAAAGTTTCTTCAGGGAAAAATATTCGAAATATATCGCCACCTCTAAATTTATGTAACATCTTGAATCGATACAAGAAGACATCATATAAGAGAAGAACATTTAATGTATCCAAGATTATTGTCATTCCGCCATATGATAAAGACAGAACAACACTCAAATCATTGGAACATAATGGAATACTTAAAAGGAGAACAAAAGAACTAACTGTATCTTTTCTCTTCAACGTCGTATATTTGTTACTGAAAGTGAGAAATAGTAGAAGATACATGAACAATCCCTAAATAATTTTAAAAATAAAAAAATATTTTTCAAACAGGCCAATAATTTCTATCTGTACATAAATTTAAAAAAAATAACCATAATTTCTTTTAAAACTCCTTCTTACATATATTAACTTTATATGAGAAAGAATAAAATTAAAATTTTTTCGAATTGAACGTTAATAAATTCAATTAACGAAATGCCAAATATTTATCTGTGTTCATCACATAAACTTTTACTCTGAACTCCAATTTTCCATTCCAGTTGCTAGATCTTGTAGTAAATTAACATAGTAATAGTTGTTGACTTTTAGAAATTTATATAAATGTTTTATAATTTCGCAATTTCAATTTATGTAAAGTTGTCAAACTAATAATATTCCGTTGTCAAGTAGAGAAAATGGTAATATTCTTTAAGCTTCATAGTTAAATAAGAGTTTTAATCGATTTTCAATCTAAGCAATACTAAAAATATGTTTCGGGAATTTTATTGACTTTTTTTCCATCTATGAATGTTTTGTATATCTCTCTCTCATTGGGGAAAGAATAAAATTTTCAATATATTATTTTGTCAAATTTGATTGTGAAAATTTGTGTTACAGTATGGCCTGTGCAGCGCAACGTGCAGTGCTTGATGAATTGATGGGAGCACATCGTAATGATGATCCGAATGTGGAGCACGAAAAAATTGATTTTACCCATCACTCTGTTAGTTGATTTGATGATTGTAGAATTGTATATTAATATGATTTGTTGATTGATAGATTTGCAAATACTTTCTTTGCGGATTTTGTCCACATGAATTGTTTACAAACACAAAGGCAGATAAAGGACCTTGTCCACATACACACGATTATAATATTCTTAGCAAGTTAGTAAAAATTTTATTATTTTCTCTGTGAAATCGTTTCTGAGAAAAGTTTTATTTTGAGCTGATTAAAAAAAAAGAAAGAAACGAATTGACCTAAAAGTGTACATCTAAAAATAAATTGAATGATTTTGGGATAAAATGATTTGTTTATTTTTAATTTATTTTAATGACAATAATATAATCTTATAATACTTTAGAGCTGATGGCGATAAAAATTATTTGTCTCGTAAAAGAAATTAAATTATCTCTTTTTGAGGAAAATTGAAAGATATACAGTTTCTCGTTTATTCTTCTTGTAACACACCTCTCATCACTATTTACTTCCATTTACTATCTGTCTTCCTTCCTGTTTGGAAGAATCATCATTTAAAATCATTTTTCTGTTTTAAATTCTCTCTGATCATTCTGACAATTTTTCAAGAGGTTTATCTCGTCATTCGATATTTAATTATATTTTCTTTTTCTTCTTCTAATAATCGTTTACGTCAGATATCAAGCCAGTTCCCGTTTCAATCGTCTCGGATATGAAGAACAAATGGAGAAGTATTGTCGACAACAAATCGCAGAAATCGAACGACGAATTGTGAAGAATAAAGAACGTCTCGCATTAACTCAATCTGATGATCGTTCATTTTTTTCATTTAAATTTTAAAATTTTTTCATTTGAATAGAACCGAATAAAGCGATTGCTCTAAAAAAGGAGAAAATTACTTCACTCGAAAAAGAAATTTCGGAATTGGTGGAAAAATCAGGAGAATATGGCAATAAAGGTGAAATAGGAAAAGCTCATGAATTTATGAATGAATGTCAAAAATTGAAGCAAGAAAAACGAGACTTAGAAATGGTTATTATTTTTCCTTTCTAAAAATCATCAAATTCTTTTAGTCATTGGCACAACCGACAGCAGCAGGAGAACAAAAATTAATGGAAGTTTGTGTTGTTTGTGGATCATTCCTTGTCGTTAACGACGCCGAGACAAGAGTTAGAGAACATACTAATGGAAAACTGCATGTTGGCTACGCAAAATTACGTCAATATATAATCGATAGAGAAGTTAAATTTTTTTTAATAAATTTTTTCTTATTTTTTTTAGGAAGAAAAACATAAGAGATCGTCAAGCGAAACTGTTGACAGATCATCTCCACCTAATCGTTCACCATCGGACGATCGTGAGAGAAGAAGACGTCGACGATCACCATCAGATGACGAAGGACATCGAAATTCCAGACATCGACGTCATCGTGGACACCATCGTGACCGATATGATAGAGATCGTGATCGAGATCATCATGATTCCCGAAGGAAATATCGCCGTCATTAATGAACAGAATTAATCAAATAAAAGAGAAAGATAAAAATTTTGATTATTTGACATTTCAATTAATTTTTTTCGATCAGACTTGTGGAAAGAAGAAAATCAACTTTCTATTCAGTCGGGAGAACATTTTCACTCACCATAACTTTTATTTGGTGATCATTTTTTTTCTTTCTTGTCTATTAGTCCAAAAAGACTCGATTATTATTTTATTAATAAAACAAAAACAACTTTGTAAAATTTAATGTGAGATGATTCTTTATAATTTCTAAAAAATTTGAAATTGATACAAATAATGAAATTATTGAAAAGAAAAATCGTTATTCAATACCACTGCTCTATAATTTGATTCTTTCCTTTACTTAATGACAGTTGTATAATTTTCGTATTTTCTGAACGTCTTGATTAGTGAGATATCGTCCTCCCAACGAATAACCATTGTCTGTTCTGGTGATGGTGGATAAACCGTTTTTGGAGAATGCAGAGGCGAAATAGTGCATGATTGAATCGAAACCATATGCTAAACCATAAGTCTTTGTTGAATATGTTGAATATTTATTGAAATTGTGTTCTTTGCCTTATTGAAGGAAAAGAATAAAAATCAATTCTTTCAATAGAGATCAATCAAACCTGTTTTAATATTCTCCCAATGAATTTTTACATAATTATCTCTATCAGGTCGTGATTGTTCATGACGGAAACCCATTGCATGCATCGTTTCATGTTGTATCGTTCTCTCTGACATACACCCTGAACTACTTAAGTTAATTGTATGCCAACCACCACTAACTCGTTTACCTACCTAAAATATTAAATATAAAAATATTTGAAATGAAAACAAAACGAACATGAGATGAACAATATTGTGTTTGTCCGTTGAAAAGTAATTTATCGACATTACTGTTTTTAATTTCATTATCGGTAGCAACGCGCACGTTAATACATGAGGAAGAAAGACCATTATTCACCGCACTTGTCAATTTATTTAAAGATTTGAGAATAGATTGTCGTTGAGCCAATGCTAAAGATAATAAATAATGAAATGATAAATAAATGAAAAAATGGAAACTATAATGATTCAATCTGAATGCATATGGTACGTCGCCATTCTTCCAATAACAATTTGAACAGACGATTGCTGCTCTTGCTCCTAACGCTTCTTCCAATTGCTCTACGATCAAAGGATGATCTTCAATCGATGACAGTTCAATATCTCCTTCAAATAGTCCTTGATCGTATATGTCTGTCTCATTTTCAGGAATAGTCTAAATTTATGAAATGTCAAATTGGAAATAATTTAAAAGAACTGGCGATAGGACAAATGCTTCTAATTGAAAGGTAATTGTCAAAACGGATATTAAAGAAAAAAACAACATATTTTACAAGAATCGGATATACTTTTCTAAAAAAAAAAACCTTCAGAACTACTTCACTATTGAAGTTGAGTAGAGTCATCTTTTAATAAAACTTTCAGTTTGTGAAGAAAACCATATGGTATTGCATCATGTCCAATTGCCTCCTACAGAATCAATATGCTTCCGACTATAGTCGTTTTGGAAAAGTTTCATATCAAAACTTTATTGATCAGGTTTAATTGTTGTCAATTGACAAATAATAACGTCCATTTCCTAATAAAACGCACATGGGAATTCCTGAGAACAAAGTTCAACTTTCAAATTATTTGGATAGCAATTAATTCTTCTTTGTAAATTTTATTTTCATATTTAATTGCCGATATGGGAAGGTATCGATTGATTATGAAAATTGTTTCGTTTGAGTTAACCGAAATTTGACATCAACGACCATTTTGTATAGAGATGAGTTCGTGACTATACGTATAATTGTTTGAAGTTCGTTTTTTAAATAGTGTGAAGAAGAACATCGTCATTCATTGATAAAGGGAAGAGGGCGAATTATATTGTTGACGTCACTTCCTCTCTTTTATTTGATATCGATAACTGAAATAAAAACGCGGGAAAGCTGTTCACTATCATAAAAATAGGGAAAAGTCTCTGAATGTGAAGAAATTTCGTCTATTGACAATTCCGACAACGACAGAGAATTTCAGGGAGAAAACTCATGTCAAAATTTTCAACTTTTTTCTATCTTTTTTTTATAGTCTCGTGCACAAATGGTTATTTTTGTTGAATGGGACAAATATGTCTCTTAATCATTTCTTTGGAACAGGTTTTATTTTCGAAGAAGGAACAAGTGGTTTAGTTTGTTTTTAATTTTCCTTCTCTTATCATTTTTTAAAAGGCTTCCCTTATTTTACGGTAACAATGGTCTGTAGTATCGGTATATTATTTATATTCATATGTTAAATTTATTCTTAAATTCAAAATTTTCTTTAAATTTTTATATTTAGATAAATTTTTGAAATATTATTTAAGGAAGAAAAGAGTGGAGGAAAGTGAAGGAACACATATGGGAGATGTTCAGCCGGTTTTAACTGATAACGTCCTCACCGTCCAACAGGAACGAGAAACAGCCAATTTAAACGTGAATGATCTTCTTCCCACATATAGTGAATTTATTAATAATCGCAACATTCCTGTGACAGATCGTAATTGAAGTTTCTTCAAAATTTCATGTTCGAAATTTGATCTTTTCAAAGTACTTGCAGGGAAGATAACCTTCTCTATTTCCCGGTGTTAATATGGCACCATTATCTGCCAAATAGAACTTATATCCATCTGGAAAGACTTGTGAATTTATACGAAAATGAAAATCTCGTAACCGTTCATGGCACTCGCGACATCGATGAAGATGAAAGTGTCACATTTACGAGGTACAGCTGAAGGTTTATTTTCGTAAGTCATATGGATATGGTTCCTTCTCATCTTGTGCAAACCATTTCTAAACAATAAATTTTATTTATTTCCATAATTTTTATTTTTTAACTTTTGAATAGAATCGAGAAATGATTTGTAAGTTCCGTGATGAATGTTAATGAATCGATGAAGATCTTCAAGATGTAATTCTTTGAAATTAATGTCTATTTCCTTCATGGAATGACCTTGATTCGCTCGAATTAATTCTTCTCCATTAGTTCCCCTAATCATTTTATATCGTTGCTTTGGTGACGTTTCAACCATCGTCTTCAATTCATCATAGCTTATTCGATGTTTTCGAATTTGAGGATGATTCAGCACATCTTTCACACTAAAATATCCATCTTTTATTCCGAAATATTTAATGATGGAAATTGAAGAAATTGAAGAAGAAACCTCCATAACTTCGAAGTTTCTCTTCAATAGCTCCATGACGTAAAAGCCAAGTTAATGTCATGCTACTTTTAACGTGATTATCCATTGTAAGTGTGAAATGTTTTCTAGAATATTGAAAAGAAAATTTCAAAATTCTCTATTTTTAAAGAAAGAAATAATTGGAAGAAATATTTTAATAAAAAATCGATTTGTGACTAATAAAAAAGTGAAATGTGAGATAAATGTTAATGACGTAGAATTTCGTTCAACTATTCCGTAATTTAAACGCGGGTCCTGTAAAAGCTGAAAAATCTTTCTAGAAAATTTCAAACAAAATTTTCATTTTCAAATAATAGAAAAGTAATTTAACATTCGTATTCAATTCGCTCTCATTTACCGGTCGTTCATGAATAAATCTTATATTTCCTAAAGGATAATCATAATTTGGAATTCCACTAAATAATCGAATATCAAAAATGAAGAAAAGAGAGGACAGAAGAAAAAACCGTTTAACAGAATGATTTATTATCTGATCTCTTTCTTCTTCTTTCTCCATATCAACTTTCTTCACTTTTTTCGGTTTCCCATCTAATCGGGTTCCTGTTCCTGCGAACGTCGACTGATATGAAGAAAAATTAAATAATTTGAATTGAATTAAATAATTTTAATTTGAATGAAACCTGATTTTTTCCATGAATGGCCATATTGATATCATCATCTTTCGGTTTTATATTGAAATATTTATTCTTCTGAGTATTGGGACTCTCGACGAGAAACTTATTGTGAATATCGACACTAATATCAGTTTCTACAATCGATATCGCTCGTTGTGGTTTACATTCAACTACTTTCATGAAATAAATCTTTCGAAAATTATGAGAAGAAATTGAGAAGAAAATAATGAATAACTTTCCCATTATATTCCATTGCTATTCGATCGTCTTGAGTGAGACAAGCTTGTGCTCGTAATTTCATTTCTAATCTATTTGAATTGACATTGATTTGAATTGAGAAATAAAGTAGAAAATGAACACAGCAAAATAATCATGAATTTCAAAAAAATCTGGAGTTTCCGGTTCGAATCTGACAAAAGTGCCTTGTGGTAGACTGATGTAACTGACATTAATTCCATTTAACATCACTCCCAAATTATTCAATATCCAATCCGGAACGACAACTGTTCCTTCTTCTGCTGTGAATTCGAATACTCCACAATGGGTGACTAATTTTGTGTCGATCGCTTCTAATTTGAAGAGCATCGGATATTGAACACTCATTCTAGTTAAACGATCGAGAATACTAGCAGGTAAATTAACTGGGAGAAATGAAGATAATTAATAGTAATGTCTAATGATCAACCTTTCCCTCCGAATTTCATTTGTTCATTCCTACCGATCGCCGTCATCGATACCGGTTTCAAACCGATAAATACCGGAGGCATTGCCATTGAATTGAAATCTTGAAATATTTGGTGCTAAGCAAATAACAAATGAGAAATGTGAAATGTTAAAAAATCATGTTTGAAAGTTAAACCATCATGATGGAAATGTGTTTTTATATGAATGGATCGTGTAAAATATATATGAGAGAAACAAGTGGCGTAATTGATGGTTTGAGCTTCGTTCTTCAATATCCACTTCATTTATATATTCAAAAATTTTTTAAAAATTTACACTAGATTTAACACTTCTCCATAGCAACGTCAATTCATCAACAATTTTATTCTTTTGGTATTTTTTTCCTCTGCTAATCATTCCACCGGAATATGCCACCACAACAAGTTCTTCATTTTTAAATTAAATCATTTCAATTATTATTCAATAGAATATGATGGATGTCAGTTCAAGTGACATTCGTATTCTAATCGACAACACGAAGAAGGAACCATTACTATTTCCTGACGGCTTCAAAAAGATGGAAAAGGAATTGAAAAGATGGAATGTTTCAACGTTCGTTCTTTATATTTCTTCATCATTTATTCTCCCCATAAATCTATTTCAGTCATGAGAAAGGTATAACAACAGAAATTTTGAAAAAGTATCAAATATTTGTTGCACTTAATCCGAGAGAGAAGTTCACCGAAACCGAATTCCATGCTTTGGAAAAATTCATTGAGGAGGGTCACTCCGTCTTCCTAACACTCCACGAAGGAGGAGACAATAAATATGATACGAATTTGAATTATTTTCTAGAGAAATTTGGAATTTCTTGGAATAATGGTTTTTTTCCGTTTTTATCATTCTATCTTAATCGAGTCTTTATTAGATGCTGTTGTTCGAACATCTTATTACAAATATTTTCATCCAAAAGAAGCATTGATACCGAATGGTATTGTCAATCGTAAGATAGGAGAATATTTAGGGAAGATTGCAATAAATGATGATTTCGGAGGTGGTGGCGATGATGATGATTATAATAAAAATAACGAGTTAAATTCATTTAAAAACTTAATTTTAGTAATTAAATAATTATTTTACTAATTAATTATAGATCAGTTCGATTTGTTTATCCTTATGGGTCGACATTAGTATGTCAGAATCCTGCAGCAACAATCCTTTCTTCAGGCAGTGTATGTTATCCATTATCACAACCGATATGTGCAGTACATGGATATGATGATAAATCGTCAGGTAAATTAGTTGTACTGGGATCGACGAAGATGTTATCCGATCAATATATCGATAAAGAAGAAAATAAAAAAATTTTGGATTTTATTATCAATTTCCTTCTGGGTAAAATTGATTTGAACGAAATGGATGCGAATGATCCAAATGTTAATATCGATCAATTATTTTCCAATAATATTCCATTAATCAGATTGGAGAATATGTGTACATTCCAGATATTGCATATCTATCGGAAACTGTCAAAACATGTCTACAGGATACTGATCAGATTCCTCGAGATTTCACGAAATTATTCGATCATAAATTATTCACTCTCAATACATCATTAGTTCGTTTCATTCTCATTCTCTTCTCCTTCAATTCCCTCCGCAGGTACCGACAGTTATCGAATGTTACAAAGATTTGCATGTGGAACATACTCCGTTGACTCTTATACCACCAGAATTTGAAACTCCTCAAATGGATTTACAATTGGCAACTTTCCCGCCGCAATTCCGAGATTTGCCAGGCCCATCACTTGACTTATTCGATTTAGACGAACAATTCTCGAGTGAGAAGACGAGACTGGCTGTCTTGACGAACAGATCGAAGAAAGAAAAGAGTCTTGAACATTTCATAAGAGAAGCGGGTGAGATGATGGGAATTATGCCTCAACTACCCGAACATTCCCGTACAGCTAAACATGTTTTGGCCTATATATTTCGAGAAATTGCAGAATTTAAGAAAAGTGAAGTTTTCGGATAATTTGGCATTTCTTTTATTATTTTTCATCTATACAATTTCAAAATAGAATAATTTTATTTTAAATTAACTTAAACTCAAATAATCATCAATTGATTATCAAAATTAATTCAAATAATGAATTAAAATAAAAATAGTAAATTATCATAATTCAGTAGGAATGGCCATTTTCTCCTTATTGTCGATTATTAATTTTTTTCATTACACATGAGTCACTTACTTTGTTCCATCCAGTTGAAGGATAATAAGTAAATCCAGACACGTTCCGTTTCCGACTCACACATTGACGGCTATTTTCATTCCTATATATAATAAATTTTCAATCAATTTTCTATGAGAAAAAAACTAACGAGACATTAGATGGTTTTTCGTCATAAATTCCATTGGGAATATGTATCACGTCATTGGTGCTCACTGATTGGACGAGACTACAAGAAATGGAATAAGAAAAATATTTTCAATAAAACTGAACTTTCCGACAATTGTCTGTTCGGGAATGTGCGAAATATCAGTATTTTCAACATTCTTCACCAAATTGACATACTCCTTATAATTCTTATCATGACTAATCCCCTGATTCATAACGGTACGCGCATTTATTTCACGATATCTCTCTGCAATTTTTCGACAATCCTTTCCCACATCTTCACTGACAATTCTTCTCATTTTACATTCCTTATCGATCGAATTGAAGATATCGAAATCGACACTCTCAAAACTAGTATCATCCGTTGGCAATTCAGATTGCCCACAAGAATCTCCTAATTTACATGTCTGTTCAAGACGTTCATTTATACTCTGGTCTTTATAATTCCGTCTGACAGATAAAGCACATAAGTTCAGATATAGAAAATAAAGAAAACTTCAATTTTTCAGTGACTTTTGCTTGTGCTAAAAAAACTGGTTGACTTCCATACTGGTTGTTTAAGATACCTAATACATTCGAATTATTTCGAATTGGTATTATATTTATCTTATTTTTGGGATAAATATTCTTCGTTCGCAATTTATTTGATTCAAAATTTTTCATAAGAATATCAATTTCATCCTTTATGTCGTCACTAAAAAGTATTGCAAGTTATTAATATTCTATCTTCAAAATATAACCTCCTAATTATTGATAAGTATTTATTTATCCCGAATGCTATAATAAAATAAGCACCACGTTGAAGTAGTTTGCAAATCTTTGGTGAATATATTGCCCGTTTATGATTTAGTTCTAACAGAACACGATTCTCCAATCGTAATAAATTTTCGAACGATTTTACGTTATGAATTCCATCGGTCAATATTTTATTGAAATTCGGTAGACATCTCACAAGATCTTCATTGGTTCTTATATCGGCGAACAAAATCAATTGAGATCGGAGTGTAACGAGATTTTTTAATAAAATTGATCGAATCATCGATAAAGGTTTCCAGTAAATTAAATTTGAAATTCGACTGAAATAAAAGTGGATGTTTAAGAGAAAACGGTGACGTTGCACTATATTTATAAAAACATCAATAAATACGTTTAATACAACGTGTATACGTGTAAGTATACGTGTACTTACAATAGCTCGTCATCATTAGATATATTCCAGTAATCTTTTAACTATGAGTCATCCTTACGGATTTGTTTTTGCATGAAATGGAGAGAAATCATCGTCATCTTTAATAAAATGTCATTAAGACTGACATGTGAAATGGATTTCAATTTCTCCGACATACATACATACATCGAATCTATCTATTACTTCTCTTCTCATTCATTTCGTTTCTAGACGTTTAATTCTTTACAAATTTTATTTTCAAATTATTTTAAATATTGGAAATATTGACTAATTAGAATATAAGATGTAATCAATAAATTAGTAGATCTTTCAGAATTATGAATGATTAAATTTTATAGTTAGAGCTGTCCAAATGAACATGAACAGAATGTACATTTTTCGAACGAAAATTGTGGACTCATGCGGTTCAAAGATGCGGTTCTTGAAAAGTGTTCACATCAGTTGTTTGAACAAAGTTTGAACAATTATTTAATTAATTAATAATTTAATAATAGTAGTTACTAATAATTAATGTAATAACTAAGAAGTCCAGATTTCCGCACTGGAAAAATCTAAAAATATAACAAATATATTTCGTTAATACTTTTATTATTAATTACATAAATATTTAGTTATTTGTTATATTATTATATGTTTCCAGTGCGGAAATCTGAACTTTTTAATTATTACATTAATTATTAGTCACTACTATTATT
This sequence comes from Seison nebaliae, assembly GCA_023231475.1. NCBI lineage: Eukaryota > Metazoa > Rotifera > Pararotatoria > Seisonacea > Seisonidae > Seison > Seison nebaliae. The sequence continues at coordinate 31,871 of JALJEE010000745.1, forward strand.
AAATTATTAATTGTTCAAATTTTTTTCAAACAACTGATATGAACACTTTTCAAGAACCTCATCTTTGAACAATGTATAGGAGTTTCATGAAATATGTTTTTTATAAATCCTGACTCCACAATTTTCGTTCGAAATATGTATTCTGTTCATGTTCATTTGGACACCTCTATTTAATAGTTCTAACAAGGGAAGTATCCGATATGCAGGAAACGAAATTAAAATTAAAAATAAAAATAGGATATGTAAAAAATAATGCTTATTAGGATAGCATTTTTATTTTCTGCCATTTGTTTCTATTAGTGCCTAAAATGGTGCAAAGTTCGTGTAGTTACTATAAATACAGTAATGGCGGTATATAGCATTTTTATGTAAAATTAATTAATGTTTTTTTAAATTTTTTTACGATTTTATACGACGAATTCACCGAAATACGACTAAATGGGTGACAAATTCACAGTTTAGCAAAAATACGCAAAATTTAACATTAAATTTTTTTCTTGGGTGACGAAATCACCGAAATACTCTAAAAGGGGTGACGAAACCACCGATTTTCGCTTAAAAATTATAGGGTGACGAAATCACAGGGAATAACTCTAAATTCTTTCCTTGTAAATAAGTTCTTAATATCAGTTTATCGTATTAAGAGAACTGAAAACAGTTGTTGTCATCAAATTAATAAAAATCGCAAATATAATCAATATCCACTATTATTATTATTATTATGTGAATGAATGTTTTATAGAAATATTCCAATTCACCAGAAGCACAAATGAGTGATTGGAAATGTTTGAATGGAATTTATCTATTTGAATTTAAAGGAATTAAAATAATACAGAAAGAAGCTTTGTCTTTACAAATGAAAGAAATATGAAAAATTCTTTTATGTTTCTTTGAGCGACGAAGAAACGTTGAATTATTAGTGCAGATGTTGTTGCTTACTTGATTTGTTAATAGCGAAGTGTTGCTTAGTAAAACGAAATAATAGTTGGTTTCTAAAGATTGTTATCCGATAAGAAAACAAGAAGAATATGGTTCCTATTATGATTATCTTCTCTAAATTCACTAATTTTCCGTTTCTCAGAGTGAAGTGGAGGATTCATTGAAACGTATATCATCACACCGAGGCGTCATTGGCGTGGTTATTGCTAATAGTGAAGGTGTGCCCATTAGAACAACATTGGACAACTCAAGTGCAGTGCAACATGCGGCGTTATTACAACGATTAACATCGAAAGCACGAAGTGCTATTCGTGAATTAGATCCACAGAATGATTTGTGTTTTATTCGACTCCGTTCAAAGAAACATGAAATAGTCATCGCACCCGATAAAGATTATATGCTCATCGTTCTCCAAACACCAATTTCACAAGAAACTTAATCTCCAACGAACTATCGTTTAACATTTTAATTTCTCAACTTTCGAACACCAAATTCATCGGCTAATCATTCCTTTTCGTTTCGATTTATTCATGTCGAAATTTTTTCCGTTTAAAAGAAATATATATAATAATATTCTCCGAAATTCCACAAATTCCCAAACTATCGTTCATTTAATTTAATGTTTAAAAGAAAAAAAGTTGATGATAAAATTTCGTTTAATTTGTCATATTTAATTTGTTGGTAAAAATATTTATGAAAATCGATTAATAACAACCATAGTTCATTCGTGCTCTTAACATGTTCCAATCAGGTGTTCTTTCTTTATAAATTTGTATATAAATAAATAGAGAAAAAACGAACTATTCACCACAAATGTCTTTGAGCGATAACCAGAACGATACTTCACGCAAGCGCAGATAACACCTGTACTCCAAGTAAAAGCATCCGATTTCTTGTAACTGTCGGGCGTTCGGAGTACTTTAAAAATAATCCCCCGGTCAATTTCATTTGAAACATCCATTATTAATTCCTTTTCTCCATCTAGAGTTTTACGTACGAATATCTTATCGCCTGATCTAATGGTCTGCACATAAAATCGATCCACTACACAAGTTTGTCTGAGAAATGTGTTTAATTTGTTTGAATAAAAGGGAAGGAATGTTGAGGCATGATCTATGCAACTGGTTACATCATCACCATAATGATTGTTGTTATTACTATGGTTTTTACACAGAATTGATATTCCAAATTGTTTCTCGTAGTATTGGAAAGGAATCATTGGGTTGGAATAAAATATAGAGGATGTCATATGAATGTTTGGAAATATGGCAAACATTACAAGTTGTAGGATACTTTTAAGGAACATTGATGGATGGAAATTGGGAGAATTAAATTCCTCTCGAATAATGAGTACCTATTTATATGAATGTTGTAAAAGTAAAGATTTAAATTAGATTATTCATCTTATGAATAATTTTGTTTTCTTTAATTAATTGAACAAATTTATTTATTTCTAAATTTTCAGATTGTCAAATATGATAAAGAACTAATTACAGATAAGTAATGTATTAGTTTAAGTTTCGCAGTTTATTCAATGTCGAATATAGTTCAAATAGAAATAAATTTTATCCAAACAATTATATATATTATTCTTATACATAATCATCTTATACAATTCAGACTAAATTGTTTATGGCATGATGGAATAAGTGGGAGAAATATGTTGTGTGGAAATCGGAAGAATTTCTTGACGTCAACAGAAACATCTCGTTGCACAAATGTACTTATGATGAGTAGAATAGATGATAAATAAAAATTTATTTTTGAACAAACAACAACAATGACGTTAAACAAAGTTTATTTAATAAATTACATGACAAATAGGTTTGACAACTCTAAATTTATTCTTCAATCCTAAACCGTTAGATGAAGTACAACATTCTACTGGAAGTGTATGAAATAAAGATCTTGTCGTTACAATTGAATCGAGACGATTCGGTTCATTATTAATTGCAACTTCTTCGCAAATTATGTCATGATCGGGTGCTAATGCTTGCATTGGATAGTGATATGATTCACGATTACATAAGCAATATTCTCGATCCCATTCTATCTTTTCATGACAATTATCATAATGAGCAATATCTCGTCGTTCACAAACCATCGGATATTTTTGAAGATCATCCAAATAATCTTTGTATGAATAACAACGAGCTACTTGACTGCAATGACAGCCCATTATATTATTTTTTCGTTCATTCAATCGTTTCATTAAATCGTAATATTCGTCATGACGAGGTAATTTTTTAGATTGACGAGAATTACAATAAATTAAAGCCGTCATATCAGTATTCATCTTACTTTGGGGACAATTCGTATAATCCTTAACAATCTTATCCATCGGAGTAGACATCGGATATTTATTTCGTGGTATCACACTCTTCCGACTAATCAATTTCATGATGGATTGATGTTTCACAGAATTATGATCTCGTGTATATGGTTTCAATATTTCATACTCCTCCACTGTCGGACTTTTATCACATTCACAAGGAATCTTTTTACATTGATACATAATGACAACTAATAAAAGAAAGAGAAAAAACAGAACAAAAATCTGAAAATTTTAAAAACTTTCACTTTCATTTATTATGTTTTTTAAAGAATTAGAAGAAGATTAGAAAAAGATTAGAAAAAGTTTAAAGAATCCAAAAGAATTATCAGATATATTCCATTCAACTCTTCAATTTCAGAACGTCAATAACTTGTGTTGGTTCTTGGAAATATGGCCAAATATATCCCAACGTATTCTCGCTAAGCATCGTCCTCATCGTTTCGAAGAGATCGACCATCGGTGGGAATGCTCTATATACGAAAAAGAAATCGCGAAGAAAGACAAAACAATTTGGTCGTACAACTATGGCATTAGTGAATGAAGTGAGTGATATTTCAAAAAGTAATTCGTTTGGAATTACACAGGTAATGATGGAAGGCATAATATCGGCATGTTGGAGAATTTCGATAAATTGTTTGATTGTTGATTCATCCCATTTCAACGATGTTTTCATCATTGTCAATATTTCTAATGCAGTTACACCACAAACCATTTGCCAAGGCGGAAATGGTGCTTCTATTTAATTAATTTTTTTTATGAAAATATTTTTCTGAAAAATAATAATGAACCTGATTGAGTAATTTCACTAACACCTCCTAAATTCATTAAATTTTCTTCATTCACTTTCTCATAATACTCGACACAACTATCATAACTGATCAAATTGGAACCGAAAGCATTTTTCAAAATTATTTCAAGCTATTCACAAAGATCAGAAATAAAGAGAGAAAATAATTGTTAAACGTTACTTTGAATTACATTGTGTGCGTTCTCTATTGACGCATATAGCGGTTTCATACGACTTGCACTTAAATCTTTCATTCGTTCCAAAAAATCTAATTTGCCTTGTTCAGAAAATTCAAATTTATTATTTTCCATTTCTGAAAGAATCCACATTCCTAAAGTTTGATGTAATTGTTCCCGATCACAAGTTTCACCTAAACTTTTGAAATTTCATTGATAAAATTTAATTTTCAAACTTGAATTAGATTTCTTATCAATATCCACCTCCTCCACGATATAGTACACCAATTCTTGTAATGTGTCGTTATCCAATTCGGAGATGATGGAACGTGTTTCATTTAGAATCAACATTAATATAATACTTTTCATAATATCCTCACGTCGACCTCCACAAGCTGCTGAATATAATAAGTGATCATGTTGTTCGATTGTTGCATTTTTAGGCCATAAATATTGGAATGGTTGTTCATCTATTCAATTGGAATCGTTTAAGTGAATAGAATGAAAATAATGGAAACGTTGTCGATATTTTTCTAAGGGAGACGATCCTGATTTCGACCTCTCAATTTTCTCTAATGATGTATTTATCTTTATTCGATCACTAACACCCAATTCTCCGAATACTGAAAAGAAAATTAAAATTAAAATTTTACAATGAAGAAACTTAACAAGTATCATTTAATTCTTTATCGATTTCAGGAGATAAATTCTTTACCGGACAATTAGTTCCGGAAGAAAAGCGACTTGTACGATTGGCGTCTTTAATCTTCTTCCGATACCCAGTATCGACGGCAGCGAACAAATCATAATAAGACTCTGAACATTTTAATTCGATTAATGATAGATAGATGATTTGATTTAATAAACCTTGATGGACGGAATCCGATTTTAATAATTGATCAGCAATTGTCTCTTTGTTAATTCCCTTTTTCACTTCCATCATTTCAACTGCTAAAATCACTTTATTCTTTACATCCTTGAACTCCGGTAGAGGATACTCTATGAAAACATTTGACGATTTAGCGCAGTATATGTCATTTGTAAAAGAACGGAATGATCGACCTTTCCCCACATACTCCAACAGATTAATATAAAGCGCTTGACGTCGATAATGTAACGTGTCATTATCTTTTTCGTTCAATTCCGTCAATTCTCTTATAATTTTAGTGTTACGTTTCAAATCGGTAACAGATGTATAATCTAATGCACCTGGTGGTAGAAACATCTATGGAAATTGAATTATCATTTCCGAGTTGTTAAACTAACCAAATTGGAACTCATCCATCTAGCTAGAATATCAAAATATTTACTTACACCTTTTCCTTCTTTCGTCGAGAATTTATTGGTCACTTCTGCAGTGAAATATGATATTCCCATTTCGTCAATCAAACGACTCAACAACTCAATTAAAATATTGGTCAATTCTTCCACTTCTATCAAAAATCGAGTGAAAAAATTAAATAAAGGGAAGAATTAGTTAACTGAGCGATGATATATTGATGTCTGGTAGATAAGCTAAACAAACTAGTTCCTTATATAAAGTTTCGAGAGAATTCACAGGAAAATTCTCAAAATATTTCTTAATTGTTCGAATATACAATAAACGAATCTATAAAATTTAATTTAAGTTTTATCACAAAATTAAAAAGATTCTCCACTTTCTCTGGTGTCGGTATCTGTTTTAGGGTATCAGAGAAGCCTAAGGTATTGGCGATAGTTTTCAAAATTTGTTGCTTTTGAATTTCATGTTTGGCATTCATGAATTCGTGAAAAACTTTCCGTCCAATATTCCGAAAAAAATAATCTCGAAGTTCCGTAACAATTTCTTCTCTATCTGAATGAAGTTGTTATTTAAATATTTGATGGTGAATGGACAACCTTGTTTCATATCCAAAATTTGCATTGGAAATGTTTCCGATAAAGTTTTCTTATAAAATTGAGTTAGTCTTTTCAAATCACAATTCTCCAATCTCTCCGACAATTCCGTTGACATCGGTTTAACTTTTTCTGGTTACAATTGAAATTTTCTTCTTAATCTCAAATATTATCGGAATGGAACTTTTTAGCTTAAAATTTTTTAGAAGTAAATTGTGATAATCTTTCTGACGGGATGCTAAGTCGTCCATGAACCAATAGAGATGTTCCATAACCAGCTTCTTCTCGAACGGAGTATTTACCAATTTCTGTGTTAAGTTAATCAATTTATCTGTATCGTCTTCTAATTCATCATCTTTTGTCTATTTTGAAAATTCTCATTAATACTAATTGATATGAGAAGAAAAACCTTTTTCTTCTCATTATCCTTTTCTGCTGGTGGCTGTTTTTAGTAAAACAATTTAAAATTATTGTATTTGAGTAATATTGTTAACTTCTAACGAAAATTCGACGTCTTGATTCGCTACATTAATCGATGCCGGTACAGTTTCTAATTCGATTCTATGCTCATCTTTTAACTGAAGAATTTTCTTAAATCTTTCCGTATATTCATCTTTTCTCCTTTTAGCATAATCTACTCTTTTACGGACAACTGCATTAGGTACTGCTGAATCAGGTGCTACTATAGTTGGAATTAAAATGAGAGAAGATTCGTGTACAATCTTCCTGAAATAATTGCATCGTTGTTCATTAAATTCGTCATCTGATCTTCCATCCATAATGTTCGGATGTTTATGCGCACAAAGAGAACTAATATTCAGGAGAAATATATTGAGGAAAAAATGAGTTGGAAGATTTTTTGTGATATTTTAATTTTATTTTAAAATCCAAAATTATTTTGAGAAAATTTTAAAAGATTAGCTCAAAACCGGCGGAGAATAATGAGCAGTACATACGTAACAGAACCTCCAGTAAACGGTCGAGTCATCATCCATACGAATTTTGGAGAGCTTGATGTTGAGTTATGGGGAAAGGAAGCTCCGAAAGCCGTCCGAAATTTTATTCAATTGTCGATGGAAAAATATTATGATAATACCGTTTTCCATCGGATAGTTCCCAGTTTCTGTGTGCAGGGAGGTAGTCGAGATAGAAAAGATGGCGAATCGATCTATAATAATCGACCGTTCGATATTGAAGTTCATTCACGTCTTCGATTCATTCGACGTGGTTTAATGGCGACAGCCAATACAGGAAGAAATGATAATAATTCTCAATTCTTTTTTACTTTGGCACCATCTCTTGAACTACAAGGCAAACATACAATCTTTGGACGTGTCAGTGGAAAAACCGTTTTCAATATTCTCAATATTAGTGAAGTTGTTATTGATAAGAATGGATATCCATCGGATGATATGAATCGACCGACAATAATTTCCATAGAAATCATAAAAAATCCGTTTGAAAATGAAATTATTCCCAGAACTGATTGTTATTGGCAACAGAAAGAAGTAGAAAATAAAGAGAAGTCAAATAGTGTTGTGACGGCGAAAGGACAAAATAAAAGAACTTTACTTTCATTCAATAACGATGAGGATGATGATGATAACGACGAAAATGGAATATCTTTCATAAAAAAGAGTAAAAGTGGAAAAAGTATTTATGATTTGGAGAATGATGAAAAAATTTTGAAAAAACAATTTTCTGATGAAGATTCAGATGATATTGTGAAATCATCGGATGAAATTAAATCGATAGAAACGAAGGAAGAAAAGAAAATAAATGAAAAGGAAAAAACGGAAAATGAAAAAGTTGCAGAGAAAGATGTGGAGAAAGTGAAATGTTCTTTTGTAGAGAAGAAGAAATTATCGAAGGAGGAACATGAAATTGAAACGATGAAAATGTTGGAAAATTTCCAATCGAAATTATCGAAAGGAAATGGATGGATGAGTCATTGCTTGACATTTCCGGAGAAAGATAAAACGAATAAAACGATCGATGCTAATGTTGATGATCCGGAGAAATATACGATAATTGATCCACGTAATCCAATAAATCGTCGTAGACGAGAGAAAAAAAATTGATTTGTCTTCTCATCGTTTCTAAAATTTGAATTTCATGTAAATTATTTCTTCTTAAATTAGAGTCTTTTTTTTCATTCCAGTTTTCCTTCTAATGAGAATGGCTTATTTTGATCCGAATGAAGCCAATCGGCGACCACAGACAACTGGATTACCACCAAATGCTGTCAATCAAATGCTTCATACGATGGACGATTCGAATTCTCAATATAATTATTTCCAGCCAATTACCATCAAAGTAAATAATCTGCCTAATCAAAATAATGAGAATAACGGTCCAGATGACGATGAACCGTTATTGAAGGAATTGGGAGTTGATTTCGAAGTGATCCAAACGAATATCAGATCAATATTTCATCCATTTTCATCAACTTCCTCAAATTCTTCAGTTTTATCTGAACAAGATCTCGCCGGTCCTTTAGTTTTCTGTTTACTTTATGGATGTTGTTTGTTATTGGGTGGGAAACTACATTTTAATTATGTCTATGGAATATCAACAATCGGTTCGTTCGGAATTTATTTACTCTTGCAATTGATGGTCGACCCACATCGCTCAAACGATAAAGTGACATTTGTTGGTGTTGCTTCAGTTCTCGGCTATTCTTTATTGCCCATTGTTTTATTATCGGCCATAGGTATTATGATTAATTTGAAAGGACTATTAGGCTTAATAATTTCTCTTATATCCGTTATCTGGTGTGCAATTTCGTCGTCAAGACTATTTGTAGATAGTTGTCAACAATTACAAACGAAACGATTACTTGTCGCTTATCCTTGTCTATTACTTTATGCCGTTTTTGCATTAATTGCTATTTTCTAATAAACTTTTTTCTTTTCATTCTTTCATTGTCAATATGGTAATTGGTTGCTATGAGTCTACTACTACTTAAGTATAAGAAACATAATACGGAAATAATTATTCTTATTAATTTATTTATGTAATGCCATTATTAAATATTATATAAAATCATCCACTTCAATTGAATTAAATTCATATTATTAAAAAAAACATATACAATTCTATATATAGTGTATAATATACAACATTCACACAATCTATTACAATGATGGTATTAATGCTGGTACACACTGAATATTTTTCATGTCTGCACAATGAACATTTACAGCACTGCAACATGAAGTGAAGATTTTTAGTTTAACGTAACAGAATAACAATTTTGGTTTCTGAATATGAACTATGAATACGTATGATGAATTTTATGATTTATTAAATTAGTTATCACAGGATATGGTCTAGTAATATATCGATAGTGATTAATAAATTAGTTTCTTAATCATGGTACGTAATGTAAATACTATAATGATATGTAGAATTTTGGAATAAACTTCGTTTTTTTTTGATGCAATTTATGATATGATTCATATTATAATAAAAAAAAAAAGGAAACAATTCTGGTGATCAACAAATATTCCATAATTACAGCACAGAATAATGATTAATTAAATGGAAGATTATGTGCTAAAATCATTAAATTTTCAGATTATTACCAAGAGGAATTTTATACAATAAAAGTGAATTGAAGTTTTTGTCTAGAATTTCGAACGTTTCAGCTCGTTATAATTTTTAACGAAAACAATTTGTCTTTTAAGTTATATTGAGTTCAAGTAATAGTAGTTTCCAAAAAGTATTTATTTTTGATCTCTATGAATTGACCCCATTTTAGTACTCTTTTCAGCGAAAAGATATCTTAACAGGAAAATTCAAAGAATCTCATCCTACAGAACCATTTCGGATTGATACGATTCAGGAAAGGATCTCATTATATGAGATTAATGTATTAATCTCTCATATTGTTTTAGTTATTGTTTTTTCTCCTCAAAGTACCCCGTGGGGACTTTATTTATTAACAAAGTATAAATAAAAAAACCTGAAATTTACAGTTGTTCTATTTGTTGGATTGTTATTGTTGAACAGAAGAATTATTAGGTAATGATTATTATATTTCAATATAACTTAATTTTTTTATTATAAAATCAAATCCCCTCGGGGTAAATTAAAAAGAGGTTATCTTTCATTTAGGATTATCAGATTTCCAACGTAGAATTTTTTTCATAAATGTCAATAACGATTGAACGTTAATTAATTTTATTAGTAGAAATAATACCATCATAATTATATGGGTATGTTGATTTTCTCAATATTACTCTTCCATAGTAACGATGTCAAATTAAATATAACATAGTTACTATTAGTTACGATGTCAAATTAAGTCTTAATTTACCCTTATTATATTAAAAAAGAATGTTTATTTGTAAAAACTCAGGTTTCACAGAATTAGGCAAATATGAGATTTATTTGAAATACAGTTTTCCTAATATCATTCTTTTCTTGAAGGTTTTTCGGGTTTGTTTGAATAGTTTAAATTTGAGAACTATGTTAAACTATTTGAGAACTATTTGAGTTGAGAACTATGAATTTACATCAATTCCTAAATCAATTATAAACAAACACCACTATAATTCAATATTTTAAAATTATCATCTTCAAATAGAAATGAAAAAAAAGAACATCGTTTTTTCTTTGAGTCTATTTTCTTTTGTGCTCATCTACTACCTTGTTTGGAATATGTTGAAACTCAAGAAAGAAAATAATTTAATGTTTACCGATGAGCATAATTTGGATAATTCTTTTAATAAACCGCGAGAGATCAATATTTATAAAATTAATGAAAAAAACGGAAAATCATCTTATGAAATCAAAATTCTATCCAAAAAATACAATGGCGATTATTGTTTCAGTTGTCATATACTCAAAGAGGATATGGTAGAAAAGGAAAAAGAATTAGTCGTCAATCAAACAATAAGCATGAATTTGCTAAATTGGTTGAATGAAACCGTCTTAGATGTGATATTCAGATGGTATAAGATAAATAGATATCTCTATCAGATTCAACCAAGACATAAAGAAAAGTTAATTTCACAATTATATTAATTTTGTATCATGTTATTCTAATTAGAATTATCTATTGTAATGTTATGGTTGATCCAAGTTGGAAAGGTGAAACATGTAATCATAGTACTAAATATTGTACATTTTACTGCGAAAAACATGACAACAAATGTTTACCTTCTCCAATATATCATAGTGTC